>BGPR01013627.1:7275-41234 GCA_013235015.1 Araneus ventricosus | reverse complement strand
TGATATCTCAGGTATTTTAAATGTTATAAATTACTTTTGTTTCCCAGCGCTTTAATTTCGTGTATAGAACGAAGTATGTAAGTAATTTTTCTTTTATATGCATTCATTTATTATGATGTGTGAGAAGTAAAGAATAGGTATATCTCTCTAGAAAGATTTTTTTTTTGGCATTAGAATGTTTATACAAAAGGAAAAAAAAAAAGAAATTTAATAAAAAAAGGGGAGTTTTAAGGAAAGATGAGTTTGTAATTACAAAGTAAACCTTTTATTTAATTTAGTTTGCATGTTTTTTTAAAAATAATAATGCAGATATTCTAAAAATGTTTTTGTATTAAGCTTCTTGGGATATGTTGAAGATAATGGACCACTAGAAGTTATGAATTCTTCCACATTTATTAATGATTAAAATGCATAAAGAAAATTTTACTAGGGTGTTAGTTTTTGGTTTAAAAAGGTTTTTTTGAGGCATTTGGGTTGTTGAAGTATGTTATAGATTAAAGTATTTTTGTCTTATTGGTGATTTAAAAAAATATAATTTTCTGCATTAATTTTTTTTGTGTTTTTTTCCCTCTGATGGATATTAAAGTGTAAATTTCTGTTTGTAAATAAGTTGAAGTCTCATGCTGAGTGTACTTATTTTATTATAAATTTAAGCTACTGAACAGTTTTTATGCTTTAAAGCTGTAATAAATTGAATTTCCTATGATTTATTTTATGATAATTTTTTTCCCAGGCTGAAGAAGAGATAGTACAATCCTACCTATCTGCTATAGAAAAACGTCTCTCAGAACCTGATGTGCCAAATGTATGTATATATATTCATGTATCTTTTCATGTTTCATTCTTTTTTTAAGAATTGATTTCTAGGAATAAATGTTACAATTCCATTGGTGAGGCTGGAGACAAAAACCTGCCAAATCTCAGCGATGACTCGCCAAATTTTAGGAATAGCTCTCATCACCGAATTTTATTGATGAATGTTGGTATTTATGGAGTAGAGCCAACATTTAAGCTTACCAATGATTGGGACCTTTCTAACAGTATAGTATTGAATAAATTGTATATTATTTTTGCATGCATGTATTGTGATTAGTGATGTAACTAATATTCAGCCTGCTGAATACTGATATTCAGCCGAATATTTTCAAGATAATGATTTTTTTTTTATGTGCTTTAAATATATTTTTAACAAAAAATATTACAGAATTACATTTCAGTACATTTATTATCAAAAAACCTCCTAACATTTAACCAATTTTAACTTGCATAATGCATAGGTGTATTTAATAAAGTTACATATTATTTTATCATTAAAAAGGCCTGAAATTATGATACAAGAAACAATAGTTTTTCAGGAGGAAGTCTGCTCCATTTGGTTTCATACACATATAATACCAACTAGGGAGGTAATGAATATTCAGTATTGGGCCTATTCGGTTCTTTTCCCGGATATTCTGTCTGTCCGAATGCTAAGCAGATATTCGTTTGAATAAATTCAGGATAAAATATTTGTTGTTTTAAATATATTGAATAAAGAATGTTGCAGGATTACATTCTGGTGCATCTGTTATTTTAAAAAAATTAGCATTTATCCAATTTTAATTTGCATAGTACATAAGTGTATTTAACAATGTTGCATATCATTTATAGAAGTCTGTTCCATATGGTTTCATATATATTACTAGCTTTAGAAAATAAACAATCACTGTATAATGCTTGCAGGTGCTGAAAGATATTTTCTTGCTGCATTTGCGAACATTGGAAATTTTTCTGCATTTTTTTCCGCCACCAATTAAGTGGACACTCCATCCTACCTATTAGAAGTTCTTTATTGAAATACAAATTTACTTCTAGTAATTTTAATTTAACCATTCAATTTTCTTTTGTGTTTGTCATTGTCACATGTTCTGCAATGATGACTCTTTTGTTTGTTTGAAACAATCCCAAAATGAAGAGGGTTTCCCATTCCTTATTATTGGAATTAAAGTATCTAAAGTATTACAAATAAACATAAAGGTATTAAAAAATTTTAAAATATATAAATAATAAAAATTTTATTTTATCTTAAATTTTTTCCATTTACAGTCAAAAGTGAAATATTTTTAAAAATTTGGTATTCAGCCTAAATATTCGGTATTCGGCCAAATCACTATTCGTTACATCCCTAATTGTGATATAACACAAAATTGGATTTGTTTATTTATTTTTATAATCATCCATTTTTCTCTTTAAATATTATATCGTAGAATTTTAAATGTGCTATACTTTATTATGAAAAGAAAATTTTTTGGGTCAATACAATACAACCTTGAAAATCCGAACTGCTCGGGGGTTTGGAAGGTCTGGATTTCGGAAATTTCCGGATTTTAGATATCTTACTTAAACCAATAGAGATGTCAAAGTTCTGATGTCACCATGTAGGTAAGTTATGTCACAATTAAGCACGCATGTGCAGACGTCTTCAGAACAGACCTGGGAACCAATGCGCAACCAATCAAGATGTATGCTGATCTACACATTAGCATCAATTCCAACAACTCCGTTGTCCACATTTTAAACAATAAAAACATAAAGCGACATTAAAAAATGATACAAAGACAAAAAAAAAATTGGTTTAAAATGAATAGAATGACTGGAATTTCAGCATCTTGCCTCAAGCATTCTAGTTTAAAGTGTATTTAGCTAATTTTTTTCTCATCATGAGTTGAAAAAAATCGTCCGGTTTTCGGAGGTTTCCGGATTTTCGAGGTCGGACTGTATTGATAAATTTTAATATATTTTTTAAAATACATTTTTATTACTGTATGGATAATGATAAGTTTACTTATTTTTTATCATTATTTTTGTAGTCTGAAATTGATGAAATGATAAAGCTATGTATGACCTGTGAAACAATGGGTTATCCTGCCCCTTTTATCTACGTACATTGCTTGAAACTTGCTCAGAAGGGTAACCTACAAGAAAAACATACAGGTAATCATGAAACAGTATTTACTATTATTTTTATTTTTCGCCAAATAATATTAAATATAAAAAATTGAAAAGTCTTTCTGATTTTTAGATACTTCTTTGATGAACTAAACCATCTTAAATGTTCATTATAATTTAAGTAAACTAGTAATGTAATTTCTTTGGTTATTAATGATTTGTTTGTAATTTTGTAAAGATGAAAATACTTGGTATGACAAGCTAATAAACAAGTCATGCATGTTTATATGCGCAGCGTGTAGCATTCATGCCAATCATGCATTATGTAGAATGTTTTGATTTGATTTCTGGTGAATGAAATGTAGACCTACAATGATAGCAAATGTGTTAAAAAGAAAACTTAAAGAATTAGAGGTTGTATTATTTTAGTTTGTCAAGATCTGACATTTGAGTATTTAGTTTAGGTTTTTTTCCTTTTTTATTTTTCTTGTTCAAGTAATGTTCTAAGAAAGTAGAGCTATTTTAAGCGAATCCAGTTATAGGAATTTTACATAAGTTGTTGTAAATGAATTGTGCATAGTTAAATTTTATTTTTAATGTCTTTTTAGTATTTCTGCTGTCTTTTTCCAGTTTTCCCTCTTAGAATTTTATTTAATTTGTTATTAAGGTGCCAATATTTGAGCTCTCCTTCACTTAAAATGTTTTTGGTTTAGTGTCTTTTATTTGAGAAGAGCAATATTAAAATTTGGACAGCAAGCTTATTGGAGCTATAATAATGATAATGTGTTTTGGTACTTGAGATTGCATTGACTTGCTATTGCAACTCATGAAAGGATTGTCTGAAAGATGACTTCTGATGACTGTGGTGTACTGTAATTTCTTTTGTCACTAAAATGTAATTTAAAGCAGGCAGAAAATATATAATATTTCCTTAATGATTTTTTTTATCTTTTTGATTAATTTCTGTTGAGTATGTACACTGAAGTGCCATTGAATTAGGGATAGCAAGTTAATAATGAGTTGGGCCTCCTTTGTCCTTGATAACGTCTGCCACACGACGAGGCATAGATTCAACAAGTTTGCAGACGCATTCCACAGGAATGGCTTGCCAAACATCAGCTAGAGCTGTCCATAATTCAGTAAGGGTCGCTGGTGTTGTGTGATGTGCTTTCACACCTTTCTCCAAAACATCCCAAAAGTACTCAATAGAATTTAAGTCTGGTCTTCTAGCTGGACAATTCATGACAGAGAAGTCAGAAGAATGCTCATCCAACCAGGCAGTAGCTAACCGGAACCTGCAAGAGGTGCAGTTGTCTTGCTGGGGTACTCCATTTCCATGTGGATGGTAGTATAACATAAATGGATGGAGGTGATCGCCCAGCAACTGTATGCACCGAATCGCATTAAGGGAGGTTCGTACAAGTACCAAACATCCCCAAAACTGCTAAGAGAAAACACCTGAGACCATGACTGAGCCACCATGGCCGTGTGCAGTTCCAACCTGACATGCAGGATCCATGATTTCATGAGCCTGACACTTTTATTCTCAGCCTCCCATTGGCATGAAGTAGTCGGAATCGAAACTCATCACTCCATGCTACTCGTTTCCAGTTCTCTAGAGTCCATTTTCTGTGTTCTCTTTCCCAGGCAAGGCGTGAAATCCGACGACACGAATTGAGCAATGATACTCTCATGGGTTTACAGCTCCTGAAACTCATATGGTGAAGTGAGCATTGCATGGTACGTTTACTGACTGTACGAATGGCACCCTGATTCAGCTGGGTGGTAATTTGAGCTAATGTTTGGCTTTGTTGGCTACGTACAATATGGCTGAGCCCCTCGCACCACGCTCGTTCAAGGCTAATTGTCCTTTTAAGTTTGTCTGATCGCTAGTTTTTCCCCCACCATCCGTGTATTCTCGGTATACTCTTGACACTGTCGACCTTGAAAATCCTAGTTCTCTGACGATTTCGGAAATTGAATGGCTCATGTGTCGAGCGCTTACTATTTGTCTATGATCGAAGGTGTCTAAATCAGAAGTTTTACCCATACTGGCAGTTGAAACGACTGATTAACAACAACCACAGTTCTAGCTATATATGCAATTACCACAGCACCCTCACGTGTGCATAAATGAGGTGCAGAGCTACACAATTTGTATAGCAATGTCTATCCCTAATTCAGTGTATATGTCTGATGCAGATAAATACTGGAAAGTAATTTTTTATGTAGATTTCCAAAAGAATGCAATTGTAGCATATTTGCATATTTATACATAACTAAGTTTTTTAGGGTATTCGGCTGCTTCATACTTTCTTCACCCACATCATGAGCTAGTAATTCTTTTAATTAATACGATGCAGAAGGTATGTATACTTAATGACTTCTTTTACTTTATTTTTGTTCTAATTTCATATGGAATGGAACTCGGTGGTGAAACCAGGATTTGGGTCTGGAGGGGGGCTGAGGTTTAAAAATTTTGTATCGTCATGACGAATGTCAAACCTTATGGTTTATGTAAACCAAAACACTTTAACTGTACAAACTTTACTCACCTGAAAATAAGAATCATAAAGAACACTACAATACTTTTGATAATTTAATAAGAAACACGAAATAACTAGCAAAAACGTGTTTTTGACTTCGTCAACGCTACAAATACGAGTGTGACTACAAAAGTGAGAAAATTTTCGAGCCTGTCAAAAGCCAAGAAGAAATGTTGTCACTTTTTTTTAAACGGGACATTACGGGGAAAAAAAAAAAAAAAAAACAGCTGTAGTGATTTTAAACAAAATAAAGAATTCTGGTCTAGCTCGGGGGGCTGCAGCTTCATAGCCCCCTGGATTCGTTACTGTTGGAACTTTTTGTGACTTCTGTGTAATTATTTAACTAGGGTTTTTTAAGTATTTGCAATTAATATTAATCTGTTATAGAACAACTGGAGATTGATTATATTTTAAGTAATTTGGATATCAGTCTGTATTAAAATTCACTATAACTATGTTGCTATTAGAGACAACCAGTGGTGAATCCGGGGGGGGTCTATTGGGCCCCCCCCCCCCCCCCCAGAGTCAAGGCAGAATTCTTGATTTTATTTGACATCATTACAATTGTTTTTTCTTAATTTCCCTCTTTTTAAAAAATAATGAAAACTTTTCAACATTTCTTTCTGGCTTGACAAGCTCGAAAATTTTCCTACTTTTGTAGTCATTCCACTTGTACTTGTAGCTTTGATGCTGTTGAAGACATTTTTTGGCTCGTTATTTCATTGTAATTTTTATTAAGTTATCGAAAATATTGTATTGTTTTTTATGATTATTTTTGTCAGGTGAGTCAAGTCTGTAAAGTTAAAGAGTTTTGGTTTGCTTTAGCCTTGAGGTTTGACATTCATCACGACGATAAGAATTTTTTTGCCCCCCCCCCCCCCCACCACCAGACCCAAATCCTTGATTCGCCACTGGAGACAACTATCAGTTTTAATAATTGGTGAAATGATTTTTCACTAACTGTAATGTTATTTTCATTTTCTTAGTTGAAATTATCAGTTGTTGCATTTTTATTTTGTATTTATAAAATAAGTGATGATTTAAAGATATATTCAAGAACTAAATCAGTTTTGTGAATGTATATTGTCCAGTAAAATTTTCATCATTTTTTATGAACATTTTCTATGTATGTAAAAGCAAATTAATTAAAAATCGCTTTTTTTTGGTAAATTTTTATAGAAAAGGTCTTGATAAGTCTAGAACCTGATGTTTTTTTTTTCTCTTTAAATATCAATATTAGTGAATCAACATGAATGAAAATTGTTTTAAGTTTCACATTCAAATGCAGTAATTTCATTTTTCACTTAGTAAACTTATTGCCAATAATCACTATCTATGTATAATGATGAACAATGCATTTAAATAGCATGTAATTGAATTTTGATTTAACTTTTATTCTTGGTATAAATTAAATCACAATTTACCGGAATCAAAAAACTGATTGTGAAATTGGTTGAATAAATTTTTCCTATATAAGTCCATTATGGCCATCAAAATTTTTGTATCTCTACTTTGTAGACTTTACTTATAAAATCATTCAACATATTGTCACTTGGTCATCTGTTGTAAAGTTCACATGTAGTTATCATATAACATATGAACTTTTGCACTTTTAAATGATGTTATAAATCATTTATATCTGTTCAAAATTCTTCCATCCACATTTCCTGTCATTTCAGTTCTCTGAATTTCCTAAGTCCTTTTTGATTACAAGTAGTTTGTTCTTCATAAACTTTGTATCCATTGCCAATGTTCATTATGGGTAATCATGGAATTCCCCTTCCGATTTTGTGTGCAAGTTTATTAAAATATCTGGTTTGTAAATAAGATTGTTTCAGTGCTTTGATTTTACATATTGATATCTAAAGGAAATGCCAGAATTGTCTCATTGAAGTTTTCAATTACTCTTAATATTCTCACTTTCCAATTTTAATAAATAACTTATTTTACTGTTTTTTGGCATAGGATTTTTTTCAACTCATAGCAAAGGAATAATGTAAATACTTTTTTATGAATTTTTTTTTTCTTGTGTATCCCTAGTATTAGACATGAATTTAAGTTAAATTAAATTGACCATTATCTTATGTGAACTATCTAATATTCTAATTTCCAGCATTCTAGAAAATTTTAATTCATATCTTTACCATATTACATTTTTCATTTTAGGATTTATGCAGCTCTAACTATGTAGAAGTCCTTTTTGCATTATCATCCATTTGTAACCTCATTAATGTGGACACTGTGCATAATATTCTCCATCTAGTGGAAGAAAAGTTAAATCATGAGAAGTGAGATTCATTTCCTTTTTAGCCCTTTTTTTCCTCTCTTTCATTTGAAATACCTTGTTAAAATATTTGTAATTGTATCTTTTTTTATGCAGGTCTTCTGTGCGCAAGTCTGCCATTTTAACTCTTGGTCACTGTCTTCTTTTAATTGATAGTCAAAGTGCTTATCAAATGTCCATTCCTAAAATAGAAAAGGCACTCACAGATAGTGAATTGGAAGTTGTTTCAGCAGCTGTTAGCACTTTATATAAAATAATACAGGTAGACTTTTTCTGTTTTATTTTGGTTTTAGATGATTTATTAGATGGTTTTATTTATTATGGCTTATTTGGTGTTAGATGATTTAAGTTATTTTTAATTTTTTTTATCTGAAAGCTTCTTATTTTTTAAATTACAAACTCTTTTCTTTTTTTTAAAAAAAGCAGCAGTTTTCCAAGCATTTTTTCCTCTCAGTTTGATAGGCTTTATCATTTCTTAAAAGCTTTACAAGACAGAAAAATCATTTACTGAATTTACATGCTGAAATTATTTCATTGCTTGCTTGAATTTAAAAAGCTTCCCCATGCAATATAAGCATTGTTTCCTAAAATGATTGCTATGATTTGAGATTAGTGTTGTTTTCTAAAATGATTAAATGGTTTGGGATGATAGAAATGTTTCAAAAGGGATATTGACAATATTTATGTAGATTCAGTTTTATAAAATCTTTAATTCTTCTAGTTCTGAGTGACATTTCTTTTGTTAATTTTTTCTATCATATCTTTTTCAGAAACTGCCTTGTGATTTTACATATTTGATCAAGAGCTTAGTAGAATTGCTGGACCAAATTTTACTAAGGCGTGTCCCTCGTAGTATGGTTTATTGTGATATTCCTGCACCTTGGCTTCAGCTTGATATTTTAAAGCTACTTAATTTGCTTTGCAAAGAAGCAGAGTAAGTAATATAATTTTGGTGTAGTGAGTTATATTTTTCAAATGCCTGTATTTTTTGTTTTTAAAGTCATGTTTTTAATAATGTAAAATTATTATTTAATGCATAGCCTTAAAATGGAATATAATATTAATGCTGAGTGGTGTTATATTTAAAAAAAAATTATATTTTTCTTAACATACATTTTTTAAAATTTTTTTATTATTCATACAGTAGTGTGTTTTCATTGTTGTTAAAATAGTTTTATATTGATTTGCTAAAATAATTATTTAATTTAAACGTATATTCACATTTTTTAGTGATATAGGTAGTCATTTTTTATTTTATGTAATGCAAGAAATCTAAATTATTTTGATAATTTATCAGCATAAAAAATATCTTGCTGTCAAATTAATTGAGTTTTTGAATTATTGTGATTACTGTGACATTTTCAAATATTTGTCTTAAATGTTTTTAATTGATGCATTTTGTTTGCTTACTACTCCTGCTGTTTTTGAAATATTTTAAAATTAAGGAATTTTATTTTATATTTGTTTTTTTAAATAATGAATTTTGTCACAGACTTCTTTATGTAATTATTTTTTTTACTGAATTATGTTTCATATTTATTTGATTATGCTAAGTAGCTGTATTTTATCTGCATTTATGTGTTATTATTCTGCTATATATTTTTGTTCTATTATGTATATATTTTTCTTTATATAAATGCCTATATTCATTATTTTAGACATCATAAAGCTGTTACACCAATTTTAAAGAAGACCCTTCTGCAAGTTGGATTACATAATACTCTAGCTCATGGTAATGCTCTTGTTTTAATGTAAAGTATAATATATGTTCAATAAGATTTTCATTTAAATATACTAATTTTAACTTTATTTTAATGTATAGCAATCATGTATCAAGTAATTGAATCAATTACTTGCATCACTCCATGTAGTGAGTTAGTAGAAATGATTTTGTCATCTGTATCCATGTTTCTTAAGTCAAAGAATGCAAATTTGAAACTAATGGGTAAGTTAAATATATCATGTTATATTTTTATCAATACCTTTTACTGCATTAACTGCTGTTTTGCAAATTATTTCAGTCAAATTTGGTCATAAATTTGCATAATGGGCATTATGTTATATTGACAATTACAGCACAAAAGTGAAATACCATTTATTTTATTTTTCATTGTGCATATAGATTTTTATGCATATACTTTTCTTTAGTTTTGATCCTCATATAAAAGTGCCAAAATCTTCCACTTATCTAAAAGGAAATGAATTACATAAACAAAATTCTAGAGAGCCGGATAGATGAAAATCAATGATTTTAGAACCCAAATGAATTTTAATTTCCATTTCCATCAATTATTAGATTAACTAAGTTAGTTTTGATAATTAAATGCTCAAATAATTTTGAAATATATCAAACAATTTTAAAATATATCAAACAATTTTGAAATATATCAAACAATTTTGAAATATATCAAACAATTTTAAAATATATCAAACAGCATTTTTACATTTCAAACAGTGTAAAAATAGTTCATCCTTTCTTTAACATTAAAATAACCTTTTCTAATTCATAAAAATATGGAGATAATGACTCGGATAAATCTGCTATTTATAATTACAAAGAAGTTATAAAGCAATAATTTCCTTCCTAAGCTTTGAAGTTCTCTTTTGAAGATATATATATTTTTCATTTTCTATCTGTTTGTAATTCTCAGAATAGAAACCTCTTTCTTGATTATTTCTTAATTTTCTTTTTATTAGTATCTTCAAATTTTTTTTAAATCAGCAATTTTTTCTGCTTTTTTCCTTGTTCCTTTTGTTATTCCTAATGTCTGCTTTGTATTTTCTTGTGAAAAACTTTTTAAAACACTTCTAAATAGAAAATTAATCGTTGTTTCCTCTATGAAAAACAAGTTTCACAAAGAGCATCCATGACCCATAATTTGAAGTTTTTGTAGAGCAAGAACTGAAAGAATTCTTTAAATCATTGTTTTTCGGTAATAAATCACTTAACCCTTTGCGGACAAGTAACTTTTTAGAACACTCGGATCAGGTTTGTGGACAAGTAACTTTTTAGAACACTTGGTTGATGTTGATGCACTTTATACACCATCCCATTTTTTCTAACTCTGTACTTATTTAATTATATAAAACTTTATTTTTCGTAGTATAATAAGATTAGAGGTTTGAATGGATGGATAATATACATATTTGTCTCCGAATTTTAGCTGCTATCCTCTTCGTTTAATGGATTTCCTACACCTCAATCTCAAGATAAGTTAACTGTGGCACACATTATAGGCTGTACCTGTCCGCAAAGGGTTAATAATGTGATAAATCATATTTAACATAATATCATTAATCACTTAATAATAATTGACCCCAAATCCTGCAACCTTGAACATAGTTTTTAGCAAAATTGCTACTTTTGTATTTATTAAACATCTAAAAGTTGGAAAATAAACAATAAGACATTGGACCTTAAATAACATCACTTTGTTTTCTTTTCTCTTCTGTTTTTATTTTTACATTTTTAACGTAGGACTACATTCCTCCCATTGGGGTCTCAGGAAGGAAATTGATTCTCACGCGATAAAGGGTAGCAACAGAAGTTACAAAAAAATTTACTTAAACTTAAAAACTTACGAGAAACAAAAGATTCACTCGAGTAAAGTAGTCCTACGCTTTTAACATCAGCGGATGTTTGAAAAAACAGCCTCCCGTCATTTTTTTTATTATTAAATTTTGGAGAAGTTTTGAAAGAGACATTGCCACTTCAGTTTTCTTATTAATGTTGTGCACACATGAGAGTTTTCAAGAATCATTCTCAAATGCTCGTTTTTTTTTTTTTTTTTTTTTTTTTTTTGAGACAGCACATAGCAATTAAAAATATCTTTAGGTTTTTCATTTTGTAGATAGTTCATCTACTATTCTTTAATACTTTGTTTAAACTTATGTATTTTCCTTACTTATGTAAATACCCAATGTATTTGAGTGGCACTTTTTGAACAGCAACATATAAATGAAAATCAAATAATATTTTGACTACTTTACCTGTGGCCAAGATCTTTGAAAACTGATCTTGAAATGACGTCTTGCTGCATGATCATGCTAATGGAAAGATTTGTTTCAGGTATTGAAGGAATGATTGTCATTGTCAAAAGATTAAAACCTAGCATTACTTTAGCCCAACAAGAAATTATTATGGAATGCCTACAGTTACCTGATGAAACACTGAAGTTAAAGGTAAAATGGTGTTGTTTCTTGTTTTTTAAGCTTTAAATTTCTTTTTATTGCTTTCTAAAATTTTTCTAATTGAAAATATTTTTCTATAAATTCCATACCAAAGTTAATATTTTTGTATATGAGACCCAGTTCATGTATCATTAATATAATTACAGAATACCGTAATTTTAGACTCTGGAGCTTTTATTTCACTTGGCAAATCCTTCTAATGTTCAAGCCATTTGCAAAAAACTCATGGAATTCCTAATTGCTTCTACAAATGTTGACAAGAAGAAGGAGTTAGCACTGAAAATACTTCAGTTATCTGAAAAGTATCCTTCTACATTGTGCTTATATTTAAGAAAAATTATAGTGCTTTTATATAAAAAAATTGAGTGTTCTTTTCACTATTAAATAGCAGGCAAAATATACATCGTTTACCATAATCTCAAGTCTTGGAATTTAAGATTTCTCACTAACTCCGCTGTATAAGGTAATTGTATTTTGTAAACTTGGCAACAGATACAGTAGCAAAAATGTAACATTTTGCATTAAAATTTATGCTTGGAGGCAACTGTCAAGTTAAAGTAAAATACCAATTTGTTTAATTATTAAAATATTTCTACTAATTTTAGATTAATTTAAATGTTTGAATTAAGGAATTTTTTGAGAATATTTAAATTGTTGTTGGCATATCAGTTTGAGCCAAAGGTGATACAAAAATTTAGTAATATATTTTACATTACAAGTTAAATGATACATTTTTTTTTCAATCAATAAGGACGATATGTATCCTCTGTTGTTGTACAGAAAAAAATGTTGAATATTACTTATTGTGGCACAATAATTCTTAAAGGGCATAAAAGTGAATTCCATGGTGGTATTTTGTTCACTTTTAGAAAGATTTTCACCAAAATTAAATTTTAGTGAAATTTTGCATGATTTTCTTTCATTCTTTTTTTTTTTTTGCATCGCAACACAGAAACGAACAGAACCCTGTCATGAAATTCAAATCCTAGTCTTTTCAATGAAACCAACTGCTATGTTGTATTTCTTAAAATAGTTACTGAGTCAAGGCAAACAAACTTATTGCTTTTTTTACTTTATTTATGATATTCATTTTCAAATCCATATGACAACCTTTTTAGAAACTTTAATATGTTTATTTTGTTCAAAAAAGTAGTGTATATTGCTTAGCAATTTTAAATTTCATTTGTGTCACAATTGTACAATTATCATTAATTAATACAAATGCACTAACATTTAAAGCTTATGAACTGCGAGTTTTAAATTGGCGTCGTTTTAAATGAATCATGTACTTTCAATTTCTGTGCTTTTGTAGACCTTAATATTTTTTATAGATTTAGTGATAAACAAGAATGGTTTATATCTATTTCTTTGTCTGTGCTAATGGAAGCTGGCGAACTTCTACCTACTTCAGAAGCGAACAAAATTATTAACATAATTTCAAAAGGTAGATTTATTCCTAGGTTTTAAATTATTGATGTGAAAAGTATTTGTAAGGAAAGTTGTTTTTCCTGAAATCATAAACTTGTTCTTTTAAGAAATGTTAATCTTTCTAAAAATGCAAAGCAGCAGCAAATTTAAAATTGAGACAAAATTTCCATTTATTCTTTCTATTACTATAAAATATTATTTCACTATTTTCTTATATTTAATAATGAATTGTAAATATAGTTGATTTGAATAAAATTACAAACAGTCATTTATTAAAGTTTTCAAACGTAAATCTTCTTTTATTTATTTCATCCAGCAGTAGCAAATGCACAGTGGTCATAAAGTAACAAATGGGTGCAGTGATCAGCAGATGCAAATAAAATTCAAGATATAGGTATATTAATGTATGCATGAACTATATAAAGGAAAGATATATGTAATATAAAAACTAATTCATATAAAATTATTTGATACCCATTATATTAAATTTTAAAAGTGAAATATGAGCTTATCTTAGTTTTAAGAATGAAATGAAGCATTCATTACTGTTATGGATGATTATATTGTTTAAAATTCACTGTCAGTGGTTAAGTTTTAATTTGATATATCATTAGAAATAGTTCAAATACCATATAGTTATTCATTTTCATATTCCATTTTCTTAATTATATTACATGATTCTTATTTAATTATTCAGAAATGCTCCATTTGTTTGGTTTTGCGAGTAAATTCCAAGTATCATGTAATTGAATGATTTTTTTTACATTTAATGGTACTTACATATAAAATATAAGATTGAATGTTTTTTCTTCAGTTGAATATTGTATTGCAAATTAAAGTATCTGGGTATTTTCTGAATCATATTTATAGTTCATGCTTTGAATATGTTTTTGTATTGCAAGTTATATTTTTAAATATATGTTGTGTCATAAATGCATTTAAATGATTATTGTATAGAAATGTTTGTATATTTTCTTGGAGCTTCTGTATTCAATAATAAGCTGCATAAATAATTTATGTTCTCATAGTAAGAAATGATCGGGGAATTGATCTTAATGAAATATTATTTTTTTAACTTTCATGATTTTAGTCATTTAATTATGTTGTATTAGACTTTTATGGCTCACTCGTTCATTCCTTTCAAAACTGCTTTATATATTATTTAGTATATTGAATGGCTTTGAAATTTCTACCAAGATGTTATATATTGCTTTGATTTATTTTTAGGTTGTATTTTACTTTTTAAAAGTGTCATATTAAGATTTTGTGCAACAGTCTTTTTTTGTATTTGTTATGTTTCATAGATGCTGCATTAAAGGACATTGCAAAAAACTCTTGTTTACAAAAATGCAGAAGAGAGGAGTATCACTCACCTAGCATCATAAAAGTAACTGTATCGGTAAGTATCAAGTCAAATAATATACTTTTTTTCCGATATTCCCATTGTATATTTAATATTAATGTTAATTATTTTTGAACCTCATTTTATATGTCGATGAACATTCAAAACTATAAAACATACAAGATAAATAATCCAGTTTTTTACTCATTTATTGTAGGACTAGAAAAAAATAATATCCTGTGAAAATTAATAATTAATTTGGAAAATAAGTAAAATGTATATTGACAATGCATGGGATGTGAACTGAGGTAATATTTTCACAAGTTGTGTTCTTTTGGTTCCACAATCATTCAGAAATAGCTAGCAAATGATTTTTTTACATCATTCACAGTTGTAATTTACTTTTTGATGCATTTCAAAACTGACATTTATTGATGTTCCAGATACAAATTGTAGAATAAGATAACAAATTGTAATAAAAATTCACCTTTTAAGAAAAAGTTTTTTTATGATTTTTTTGAATGCAGTAAAAATCTTACTTTTATTACCTATGAAATGATTGCAAAATGTATGATTATACGAAGTTTAATATAAATATTTTATCTAAAATATTTAAATAAAAATCTTACTTTTATTACCTGTGAAATGATTATCAAATATATCATTACACAAAGATTAATACAAATACTTCATCCAACATCTTACTAACTGGTACAGTAGCTGGTAGTAATAGGACTAGCATAATCAGTGGCGAATCCAGGGGCTATCGGGCTGCAGCCCCCCAGATCTAAACAAGAATTCTTGAATTTATTTAAAATCACTACAATTGTTTGTTCTTAATTTCCCCTTTAAAAAAATAATAAAAACATGACAACATTGCTTTCTGGCTTGATGGGCTCGAAAATTTTCCTACTTTTCTAGTCATCCACTTGTATTTGTAGCGTTGACGTGGTCGAAAACATTTTTTTAGTCTAGTTATTTCATTGTATTCTTTATTAAATTAGCAAAAGTATTAAAGTGTTCTTTATGATTCTTTTTGTCAGGTGAGTAAAGTCTGTAAAGTTTAAGTGTTTTGGCTTACATAAGACATGAGGTTTGACATTCGTCACGGCGATACAAAATTTTTATGACCTCAGCCCCCCCGCCCCCCCAGGCCCAAATTCTGGATTCGCCACTGAGCATAATACTAGCCTAATAGTACCAAACTTAAGCAAATATTTTCCTTCTGTAAAGTGAATCTATAGTTGATCCCTTCCTTCATGACCCCAGAAGAGATAATGTTGTCAATAATATGGTGAAAGAAGGTGCATTTGTTACTCAGTCTTCAGAATTTCTTTAGCTGGACTCTGTTAGTAAAAAATTTTTTTAGAATTTATGTATCATTCGTGATCACAAGAATTTTCGTTTGTCTTAAATGGCACTCTGATTGGGCCTTCCCTGTACGCATTCTAGAATGCCTGGGGTTGTCTCATGACCTGTTCTCTGAACTTCTGCTGCACATCAATTGGTGCTGGTGAATGGTTTTAAGGATGTGATCTAGTTGAAACTTATTGTGGAGATAAGTAACTACAATAATAACAGCTATGATATTCCAAGATCTAAGTTGTGGTTTTGTTTGTAACTTATGTAGGTAAAAAAAAAAAAAAAAATCATTTGGCAATTAAATCTTAGAGTTTTGAGGAGTGAAAACTGTGTATTTTCTCTTCCTTCTAACCAAAATGTATTTTAATACTGGTTAGAAAATGATTGATAACTTTTCTTTTATTGCTTTAATATTGAATACTGCTGCCTGTGTTTGAGCTGTAAATTAATTGCATCTACTGTAGCATATTTAATGAGCAATTTTTAGTGCTGATTTTTTTATGGATACACAAAAATGATTAATAAATAATTTATCTCTATTTATGTTTTCTTATTATCACTTTTAACCTTGGAATATTTATATATTAATACACTTCAATGGCTTTTTAAAAAATTTATTTTACTCTTTATTTCAAAGGCTTAAAACTTTATATTTAAAAATATTTAGGTCATATCTACTTTAGATGAATTTCAAGAAATTTTACCAGTCCTATTACCATTTTCTGATGAAGAATCATCTACTTGGATTTTGGTTTCATTAACAGAAATTCTTTTGAAATCTAAAGAAATATCTCCCAGTTTTATTGCATTTTTGAAAACTTTGGAAATTAAGAATGAGTATCCATCTGAGGTAAGAAATTTTCTGTATAGTATATACGTTTCTGAAACAAATGAAACAAGCATTGCATATCTGAAATTTTGTTTTATATTTGTGTAAAAGAAGATGGCTTGCAAAAAGTTGTAAAATATTTTTAGTTATGAAGCTGATTAATTTGTTTTTCCATGACAATTCAAAATGGATGGTTGTTGATTTTACTTTGACAGTTCTAAATGCCATTCACAGAAAGTTATAGATATATTAAGGTTACGGGGAAAAAATATAGTTGGTATTAATAATGGGCAGTTATTAGTAATACTAACCACAGTCAATGTGTTAATTCGTTATTATCTGATTAATTTGGGAGTGACATTTTAATTATCTAAGTAATAAACAAATTTTCTTGAATGCGAAAATTTCAGCTCAAAGGAGAATTATTTGTTTCATTATTTGTTCTTTGGTCTGAGAAATATTGTGGCCAACTATAATTTGAAAATCGGTTTTTTAAAAATGGTTAAACTACTGAGTTTATTTACATAAATGTTTGATTGAAAATAACAAGTTTTTTGTTCCTTATTTACATTCAATAATTTTAATTTCAGGTTTTGAAGCAATTACTACAAATTGTTGAATGCCTTGGTCAGCTTCCAGGTGTTGATTTAAATGAAGAAGTGAGGTTTCTCTACATTTTTGTTTCTTTGTACTTTGTTTAAAAATATACAAAACTATTATAATTTATAAAATTTTTAGACTTTTTTTCCCATCAAAAAGCTAAATCCAGTTGCATTTTTCTGTTGCTAACATGAGAAAACACAGAACTTGCAATGAAGTAATAAATACCTAGTTTGTCAGTTTTTTTATAATACAAGAGCTATACATAGATAACTTGGATCTTTTTTCCTTACTGCAATATTCTTTTAATTTTCATTGCAATGTTTTTTGCTTATTATTCATAAGACTTTGTCTTTGTTGTTAATTTATAAGTCCTTATTTTTTTTAAAAAAAATGATTGTTAGGTTATATAAAACTTTTTAAATATTGTGGAACTTGGATAATAGCCCCCCCCCAAAAAAAAATAAATAAAAAATCAGTGTATCCAAAAATTCAAATTAAACGAAACTGGGTCCGGTTAACATTATGTTAAATCTGAATTTCAAAAGACCAGAAAAAAATACGAATTAAAAGCTTGTTTTACTATCTCTATTTTCAATCATGCATATATACAACTACTCCAAGCGTTCAATATTAATTTTGTTCACCTTCTTGCTTCACATTACCTAATTAACATTTTTATTGAAGAATTTTCTTACAAATGTATTTTCTTTTGCCATTAAAAATATATGAAATTAAAAATTAATTTCCTAATTTTTATGAAAATGTAATTCGATTTAATCTACTTGACTTAAAAAGATAATTTAATTAGAATGCGTCTTTAACTATGACACTGTGATTTTTAAATGTTCTTACTGTTACTATTGTATTTCTTAACTAAGTTTATGCTTATCTCCCATTTTATGTTCATAGGTAGATCCTTCACTAACATTCTTAGACAGCTTTGTTGTTGAAGCCCTTGAAAATAGCAGATCTTGTTATTTGCCGTCATCGTGTCGTGTTGCAGCTTTATCTGTGGATGAATGTGAGTTAAATATCATTTAGTAAGATAATAATAATAATAATAATAAGATTCTTTTGGTAAAAATTTTAATATGTTTCCAACACCTGAGCCCACAAAAGATGCAAGTAGATCTGGTTTGTGCCATAAGTCAAACATTTTCATGATGTTTGGGTTTGGAGAGAAAAATGCTTGTTGAGGTGTTGTTTTGATGATTTGATCAAGGTTCAAAATGAGAAGATCTATACTAAATTAGCCCTTATCAGCTTGAAAATGAGATGTTAATGTAACAGATCAAATCAAACCATAAACCTGTTCACAGTTTTTACCTATTGAGATACTAAGAGATAAAAATTAAAAGAAATATGTTTTGTAAATTAGAAATGAGAAACGAATTTTGATGCATTTCAGTGTTTGGCTTCAAATAAGAGGTTTTAATAAATTTAGGTTGTGGAACTTACATAGTTTGATTTTATGAGACATGAAATTTCTTGAAATTCAAATGAAGAAAAATTAAGTTTTCAGTCCCACATCATCATTTCCTACAGTTATATTTAATTTTGTAGAATCTTGAGCTAAATGAAGTACAAGAAAATGACAGTAGAACCCCGGGAATCTGAACTAATTTGGGATGACTGGGATTCTACTAGGGATGTAACGAATAGTGATTTGGCTGAATAACCGAATACCGTATATTCGGGTTGGATACCGAATATTCAGCAGCCAAATTTCAAATTTTTAAAAGCATTTCACATTTAATTGTGAATGAAATATTTTTACAATTTTAAATGAAAAAAAAATTCAGATTAAATAAAATTGAGTTTTCATTATTTGTGTATTTAAAAAAATGTTAATATCTTTATGTATATATATAATATTTTAAATACCTTAATCCCAATAATCAGAAATGAGAAACTCTTTTCATGCTGCAATTGCTTCATAGAAATAAAAGAGTCATCATTGCAGAACATGACAATGACAAACACCGAAGAAAATTGATAGGATAATTTAAAATTACTAGAAGTAAATTCCTATTTTGAGAAAGAAATTCTAATAGGTAAGATGGAGTGTCCACTTAATTGATGGCGGAAAAAATGCAGAAAAATTTCCAAAGTTCACAAATTAAGCAAGAAAATATCTTTCAGCACCTGCAAGCATTATATAGTGACCGTTTATTTTTGATGCTGGTAACATATATGAAACCAAATGGAACAGACTTCTATAAATGATATGCGACATTATTAAATATTCATTGCCAAATATTCGTTACATCCCTAGATTCTACTCCGGATTCGGATTCTCCCGGGTTCAGATTCCAGGAAATTTGGTAAAATAATCTTGATATACAAATGCAGTAGAACATTGACTCTGGGTGCTCTGTAAAGGCATGCGGAAAGACATTCGTCAATTTGCATGGTACAATGGCAAAGAAGTTGAGGGTAAAAGGAAGATATCTGAGTTTATTTCTACTAATTAAGGTGCTGTATCCATTCTTAAAGACCAATTCAGGACATTCATGGACAAAGTGGACAAAAAATTTTTAATCACTAATAAATATTTAATATATTTTCTTAGTGGGCATGGTCCTTTTCCGGCCTATTTACATAGATTCCATGTATTGAATTCTCCAAGTTGTTCTTGTGGTCAGGTGGGCGATGCAGATCATTATATATTTGACTGCACGCTCACCAAAGAATTCCACCTCAAGAAGCCCGTAGAGCAAAATAAAAGGATATGTTTTAAAAATTTAATGCATAATAAAATTGCAATAAATAAATTAATGAAAGCATATACTATTGGCAACAACATTTGTGATTCACTAAAGACCCCAGAGTGAAATTGCTTTTAAATGATTTTAAGATATCTTGACTCTTTTACCACAACACCACTGATTAAAAAAATTTAAGTGGGTTGTCCCTGCGCCCTACCCTAAGTTTTTAGCACTTTATTTATGTAGTTAATTTTAACTGATTATACTGTTTTTAGGTTAATCCTGGACTTATTAAAATGTTTCAGTGTCCTACATTTTATTGAGCATTCACCCTTGGGGAATCCTAATCGGTGGCCTTGTTTTTGCTCTTCTTGTTTTCAGGGATTTGATATTTATGTTCTTGTATTTTTATTGTTTGACTGACATGTGCTCAGACGGATTTTATTGTTTTCTAGACTGATGAGAGACCATGGGGTCTGTTTTTGATGCTGTTTGTGTGTTTTTTAATGATATTTTAAATTATTGCCTCCTTCTTTTTACTGGTGTCTTGTACTGAGCTTATGCTTTTGTTTTGCTCATTTGGATGCATACTGGGGGCTCCTCCTTTTGAGTGTTTTGAATATTTTTAGTTTCGGTTCCAGATCTGGTGATAAAAATCAATCAGAATTCAATTAATTTATGGTTCTCTCCAAGTGTAATATTGATTCAGTGGCGTACTTTTAATTTCTTTTCTTTCTCTTGTGAGTATGTTTTAGGTTACTTTATTTATTTTGTTGTCCCTTTTTTGAATGTTTGTAATGTTGTGTGCTGTGTTTGTCATGATTTTGTGTGTCATGTCATATTGATATTTTTGTATTGCTTTTATATTTCCCCGCCGGTCTGCTAAAGGCCTTACACCCTTTCGGGTAGGCCGGACCGGTGTGGGTTTTAAATTAAAAAAAAAAAAGACAAATTCAAATACTTCTTTTAAGTTAGGAATAAACATTAGCTTTGTTTCTGGTTCATTATTCTTATTTTTGCTTAATTTTTCATTAAAAGTTTTCAGAAAATTAAAATAAGATGTTCTGATTATCTGAAATTTCGGATTCCTGGGGTTCGGATTCCCTGGGTTCTACTGTATATATAATTTTTTTCCTTTTCCTCTGTTCAGTAAAATAAGACTTGTAAACCTCTTTAAGTGTAATTTTTCTTTTTAGCTACAGCTGAATTCAGAAATGATAGTCTTGATTACAGTGAAGTGTCTTTTGTTCATGATTCTGTCTACAGTCCATCTCAAAAGTCGCCAACTTATAGTGAATTTAGTTCTCCTAGTACTTCTTTTCAAAGTTTGTAAGTATGCTGTATTTTTACATTTTTCTGTTATCTGGTATATAAATTTGGACTGATGCAGTTTTTCTGCATATTGCCATTAAAAATTTGCTATAATTTGCCCGTGATCACATTTATTTTTTCAAATATTTATCCATTTACACTCTAAGCTGTCTGCAGCCAATCCCAGTTGCTCTGTTGCCTTCTATTTATCTATACGTTCTTGAAAGATAATGGAAGGGAAATTCACTTACAAAAGAACAGTTCAAAAACCATAATTAGACCATTTTACAATTTTCCAAAGCATTTTTTCACCTCTATTTTTCAAACATGTCTTGTCATTCTCACTTTGGCAAATATCATATTATAGTTTATGTTTTTAGCATTTAGTTTTATACTTGTTCAGCATTTTTTCTGTATCTTATACTCAATCTCAAAAGAGTATTTTAGATCACAACATAATATTTGGGAAGAATTAAATTAAATTGTTAAGTAATATTAATGTTGATCTTCTGTAAGCAGACTTTGATACAAATTTCCTTCCATTCAATCAAGCATAATTTGAGGGAAATGGATCTACTATCTTTTGCAATGATTCTTTTGGATAAATGACTTTTTGTAAACAATATGTATGTGAATTAAATAGATAATTTTATCTTTTTGGAATTTTGATTGTATTTATTTGGGTTTTAATTATTAAACATACTTTATGATTTTGTTCTGAAAAATTATATGAACAATTATTTTAATGTTAAAACTTGCTGTGCCTTTTTCACATTATACACATTTAGCATCTCTGTTATTGTATATTTTTATGTCATGCCATACATATCATTGTTTTTCTTGTTCTTCATGTAATATTTTGTCAGATATAATATATTTTATGTAAATCAAAAAGTTAGCCCATTTTTTCAAGTGAAAAAGTTATGTTTTCAGTTTATTCATGTAGTTTAAAATCTGAAAACTAACATCAAGTCAAAATTATATTCATATGGTATTGTACTATCAGTATTTTTAATATCAGTTTTATTCTTTAGAAATGAAGCTTCAGTCAATTAACTATAAATTTGCACACAGAGATAATTATTTAATAAAATCACAAATTACATATTTTCAATTTCAGACAACTAGAAATTTGCACACAGAGATAATTATTTAATAAATCATTAATTACATATTTTCAATTTCAAAGAACTACAATTTGCACACAGATAATTATTTAATAAAGTCATGAATTACATATTTTTAGTTTCTAAAAACTAAAAACTTACATACGAAAAGCATTTTAATACAATTATGGGCCAAATACAAGAATGAAGAACATGAAAAGATTACAGTCATTATCAGTAAAATATAGTTATTAATTTAAAATTGAATTATTTAATTTCATCATCATTATTAAAATACATACTATCAAATATCAGTAGAATTTATGCAATCAGTACATCATTTTTAGTCGGTCCAGTGTAGATAATCGAATTTATCAAAATTGGCTTGCTTAGGTTTTGACGCAAGTTAGTTTTAATCCTAATCCACTCCTCAGTAAAGAGACTTGTCCATCCAAAGCTAGATGCAGGTGTGTAGTAAAATGTTGAATCCTGCAATGGTCTAAATATAAGAAAAGCAGAATCTTCATGTTGATGTTGATTGTCACATATAACTGTGATGGTGTTATCCTAGTGCATTCTGTGTTCCAAGGGCAAGCTGTCAATCACAGTATTACTTCCTGTTGAAGCATATCTCATGAACAATGTTCTGAAAAAAGCAATGACACTTTCTGCAAAACCCTCCCATCATCCTTCATGACAATGTTAATTTGCATGTAGCGTAACCCGTGACTAATTTGCTTGCTTTCAGGGGTTGGGAATGGCTCTACTAACCTTTGCAATCCTTGGATTTAAAACATTTTTACTGAAAGAACACACAAACACTGAATCAAGCAGCAAATACAGAATTCTTTCAAAGGATGAAACAAATGAATTAATTTTTTAAATTTGAATGAGATAAAATAAAAATTTTAAAATAATATTGTAAAGTAATAACAACAAATTTATGTTTAAAATAAGCAATATTAATCATTATATGATAGTCATTATGCAGTATGATTTTAAAGAAAGGTAGTAATTCATAAGGAATAGATTCGCCATTTGTAATTTCACCTTGCTGTAATTTAATTTAGTTTTTAAATGAATTTAAATAACAGCAAATGAGGTGTATGTTAAATCTAAAATTTGAGAATTCAAGAAGCATTTTTCAAGTTATAGGAATTGAATTGTAGGAATGCCATTGCTTTTTTCATCAGTAACTAGGCCGTGTAGGTGAAGTGCCTTGTGAGTCCATGGATTCCACCTAAATGCTCCCTATCATAGTACATTTCTTTCCCTTCAAAATTTCATTGATGCAGGCAAAGGAACTTTAAAATATCAACACAAAATATGATTAGTCAAAGAAATTGAACAAAATGCTCAAAGGTAAATCAGTCAAGAACAGTTCAATTTTTTTTTTATTTTTGATACATATCCAATTTGATTGAAATATGCAGATATGATTAAGCATTCTATTATATATAAAAGGAAAATTTTCCATTTATAGAACTACGGAGAAAGACTTGCAGCCTCCTTTTACAACAAAATCACAAAATGTATGGACAGAAGAAGGCCGCAACAGTATAAAAAATAAGCACGGCAGTTCATCAGAAGTTGATGCAGCTAAGTCTACAGATGTATGTCTTTTTTTCTCTACTCATATTTTTACAAATAATCTCTAAATCCTTGAATAAGGATTTTTTTTTACAAAATTTTTATTTATTTCAGAAAAAACAAGGTGATGATCTTAAGAACCTTTTTGCTGGGGTGTCTTGAATTTAGAATATTTGGATATTAAAAAATTATGAAAGAAAATAGATGTTTATGAGCTCATGTTGTTGTGATACTGATTTCTGAATAAAAATATTTTAACATTTGTTATGTTATAGTCTATGTTAATGTCTTCTATATGTACATGACTTGAATAAAATAAGAAAATTTAGAAACTTTATATGAACCTACTGAAAGTCTTGCAATCTGTAATTAATGTTTAGGATTTTTCCAGCCATTTTTAGTCTTCAAGATAAATTTTGATTTTAATGGTTTGCATGTATATGAACTCAATGATAAATGACTTTAATTTTTTTTAGTTTTATAAAGGTTAGTTGAGATGATTAGAGAACACTTTAAATTCTGTAGAAAAATTGAAAACAGAATGAAGAGATTTATTATTATTGTTATTATATTTTATAATATAATGTTATTAAATAAATGCAGTATACCAGGAAAAACAGTCACTCGATGTCTGTAACTCTTTTAAAGAGTATTAATGTTCATTTTATCTAAATGAAAGTATTTAATCCTTTCCAGCTCAAATTATTATTTGTTAGTAAAAAGAATTAAAAATATATCCAACAATGAAATCATTGCTTAACAAGCAACACCACCTGTCTCAGTTCTACAAGAGGAAGGAGAGGGGAAAAAAAAAAAAAAAAACTTTTTGCAACTAATAACCGATATTTCTGATTCTTTTTTTTTCACATCTGGTATGAATATGAGGCCGTATGTTTGTTCCAGAGGTGGGAAAACAAAATAACACAGAAATATTCGTTATTGGTTGCAAAAAAAAAAAAAAAACTAAAAATTAAATAAATAAATAAAAATGAAATAAATCAGTTTCTTGTAAAATTTGGAAAACTGAGGTAGGTGGTATTGCTTGTTAAGCTATAAAATCTTCATGTTTAAAATTATCATTTATTCCAAATTAATTAATTTGAATTATTCATCCTAATCCTTTATATCCTGATCATGTTGCCATCTTCTCCCTATCACAAATGGCATCACAGGCCTTGAAAGGGTTATAGAATTTAAAATACAATTTTTATAATGGTTATTTTCAATACAACTGATTCATGGACTTTCAGTAGACTATTGATGAAAGAATACCCCAGCAATCAAAGTTAAATAAAAAAAAATGAATATGGAAACTATTAGCAACAAATACATAACCAAGCTCTATTGAATTTTTCTTTGAGTTTGCCTGAAGTAACGTTCCAGATTAATAAATGGAGCCCCAAAGAGTATCGTCACGACAAAAGCAATCATGTATGTAACAAATACAAATCCAAAATTCAGTATCACCTGGAAAAGAAAAATAATAAAAGTATAAATAGACTGTGGCATTGGTTCCCAAAGTGTGAACTGCAGCCTTCTGAGGAGTCTGTACTTCTTCCAGAGGTGCCACGAAATATATAATTCAAAATTTTCTTTACATATTTAATTCAATTTTGTATGTCTTGTCATTTTTGCCAGTGGCTGCGACTGGGACACAAAACCGGAGGGGGGGGGATTTATAGACACCTAAAAGTACCTTGGATTATAGGGAGTACACGATAAAATTCAAAAATTTAGTTACAAAATTAGCTAAGTTTTTCTTGACACTATATATATATATATGTGTAATTCTTAGTTTTCAGCAGCTAAAATGAAATTTTTCCAGCCAGAAGTAGGGGGGGGGCAACCCCCTATTTGCTGCCACTTATTTTTGCGTTACACTTATCATAGCTTATCACTTGGAATGAGAAGTATAGTTTTAAAACAATAATATCGCTAATTTTGCGTGGATTCAAGACCCATTTCATGCCACTGCTAAATCTGTATTTACTGCTGTAGAAGGAGAGCACCTGATTAAGTTTTCTTTTGACAATTCATTAAAAACAAAATTCAACTGCATAGTATTAACTGAATTTTGGTTATCAGCAAAAGATGAATATCAATTCCGAAGTGCTTAAGCTCAAAGAAATTTAATCCAGTTTGCTACTTCTTATTTGTGCAAAGCAGAAATATAGATGCCCCGGGCGTCACTCTTAGGGGGCGAAATAGAGGCAAAATATTACTGCGTTTATGTCAGTTTTTAAAATCAAATATGAAGAAGGATGCGAAAAAATATCACCATGTCCTGTGGCCCATTCACCCTTGCTAATCCACTGAGGGAAGGAAAAATCACATTATGCCTGGTTTCACTTACCCTCGTTAACTCCTTACCTTGATTCCTACTTAAAAGGGCATCTCAAATATGGGGATGAGAACCTGCCATATAAGTAAGCAGTCTCGCTTACTGGTGGGATCTAGCAATGGTGGAGGTTGTATTACCCCCCGCAGATAACTGTCTGAGGGGTTATTGCATGAGCCGTTTGTAATGGGAGCTATTATGCGGGGTCACAGTGTACGATTATTTGTCACGGCTGCCTGGTGGTTCATGTGGATCCGCGTCCCTAGGCTGGTTGGAGTAATTGGTTTGTGACCATCCTCGCTATGCCACTGGATGCTGACCAGACTACGGAGAGAAGGACTTAGTTATTTTAATCTCCAAAGCCAGTGTTTTTTTCGTGCATTGGCGTAATGACTGGGAGGAAAGGACCGTATGGGCAGATCGGACACCAGTCTTAGAGGATAATGGAGGCAAAATGCAGATGCTTATTTATCACATTTTTAAGCTAAATATGATGAGGAGGGCGTTACCCTCGCAACGCCACTGCCCTATAAGTAAATAATTTAGTGACCTGCAACAGAATTCCCGAGGGAAACTAATAATCATACAACATAACTTCACAGGTTTTTTTTAATCATTATTTTTTTTAAAGATTTACTCTTTTTTAAGAGTTTTTGAAATATTGTATGACATTTAACTGCATTTGAGGAATTCAACATATTAACTGTGTTGTGATAATAGTTTGAATATACAATAAGAAGTAAGGAAACTAATACTAACCAATGACAAGTGTGAATACTGGAAAGGTGCCCTTAGCGACAAGAAGTAGGCTTCCATCAGTATGGGATGCAATAAATAGGCACTGTAGGAGAGACGGCTTAAAGGTACTAATATTCTGGCTGATAGCATTCTGTTGAAGAAACCTAAAATACACACACACAATTGTAGGCAAATCAATGAAGAAGAGATATATTTATGTAGTATATGGTTTAAAACTATGCTCGCCACTTTTGTTGGAAAATTTGAAACACATGCACATACACACGGAAACGATCTCCCAAGAATACAAGAAAAAGATTTAAACTATCCAACTCGTGTGCTTACATGCAAGTTCTGCATATTGTGTTTAAGGAAATTGCCATAGTTGCCTTAGCAAGTTATCTGATTCCGAAACTATAAACAGCGATTCAAGGGTGTTTTACAGCCTTCGAGGGTTTAGTTTAGCTAGATCAACTTTCCGTTTTGGAGTTACACGAGGGCTGTTTTGGGATGGACTTTTTCATTTTTTAACTGTAGTCAGATGACAAGGATGATGTGAGTCGGCCATCTCCACTCAAGCTTCCCCATCACACCAGCATGAAGACGTTTGGCTCTGATGGATTTAACATTCATCAGACACGTGTACACAGTAGATGTTTAGTTGAATCTGGTCTTGAGCAGGGGCAACTCGTGCATAGGGACTGCGGTACTGCAGCAACCCCAACTTTTTTCCATTGTGTAAATTTAATCAATTTATATTATTTCTCATTTAACGCTTAAATCTATCAACAATCTAACCAAATTTTACATTAAACGATTTCGATCTTCAAATAAACCACGAGTAAAAACTGAGGCAGAAAACTAAGTTCTCTGTCTTATTTTTTCACTATCCGAAGATTATGCACAGAGGTAAAAGCAACTACAAGTAACTAGAACTGTCTAGTGTTGCAGCTCTGAATTCCACTTGTGAGCACGCGTAGTTAAAGAGCGCAAGCCTTCCCCTTCCTTCTCCTACCACGTTTTTAAGCTGAAGGGGAACTGTGCGATCCACAGCACCAGACAAGCTGGAAACAGAGTTTTAAACATTTTTCCACTGCAGAAATTTTTTTCGCGAGCCAAAACTTTGAAAATAAGTAAGGAAATGAAAAATAATTAATTATAAATAGAAATTTAATTGAAAAAGTTTTTTATATTGAATAAATTTGAATGAAATTCCTTGGAATCCAAAGGATTTTTTCGATAATTTTTAGTTATAAATGATGATGAGAAATTTTCTGTGATACAAATGTTTTCATAATTTTCGAGACACCCAATATTCTGTACCACCTTCTTTAGGATCATAATTCATAGTTTAAGAAGCACGGATTTCAAATAAAATATTGTTTGTTTCAGGGAACAGAATTTCTGAAAGAATATTGATAAGTGTATTCCCATTTTAAAATATCCCAATGCACCTTTAGATAGATGTAATAAGAATAAATTACTCTTTTTTTTTTTCCTCTTGGCAATTCCCGTTACTGCAGACTACATCAGAACTTGAAGTCTACTTTTTAATATTAAAAAAATAATAAAATATTTTCTGATGCACACAATATGAATCAGGATATGTAGCTGTTTTGATTTCAAAGGGTTAAACTTTTTTAAATTGTCATACAAGCATCAAGGTCAATGTTTTTAATCTTTTTTGCTGGAAAGAAAACCAGAAGAATGGGTTTTATTTTTAAGCAATTTTTAATGATACTGATAAATGGTATTCGCTTATTCTTATTTTCATATTAATTTATACTATAATATTTTTTCCTGTTAATTGATAAGAAAATTATTTTATACTGTCATTTTATTGTTCAACCGCAGCTGTGTGAATCTTTATAAATGTGGTAAGGAATACAGGAAATGGAAAACAAATTTTGAGTTTTAATTTTTCATTAAAATGAATTTGTTAAAATACTTACCTATTAGAAGAGAAAAAATGTTTTAAGTTTATTCATTAAATATAAAATTATTCAAAGTTAATGGAATAAGTTTTTATTTTTGTCTAAGTGATACAAATATGCATCGCTGCACAGTGAAGGATTGGTTAAAAGTTACAGCACCACCAAGATTATGTAACACGAGCCGCCACTGGTCTGGAGTCTGCAATTCTCTTCCTGGTGCTCTCTGAAAGCAGTTACTTGTTCATGTGTCGAAAATTAGCAATGAAAAGAGTATGGACCAACGCTAGGAACTCATGATGAAGTCTAAATGAAATGCGTTATTTTGAATGATTGGCAGAACCAACAAATTCCTTGAAACTTGCGAAATGTGATTTCACTTGTCTACTCTCAGTATGTCCAAAACAGACCAGGAAGAAGAAAAGTGAAATCATACCGGATTTAATTTAAAGTGGGACATTCATCACTGTTCCAATCCACTTTTTTTGAAACACATGATGCCAAACCCATTCGTCAATGTGAAATCCCGATGATAATTGGCGTAGACTGAGGGAGAAATTGGAATTCCAATGTTTTTGGATTTCCATTCATTCCGTTCTGCCTTAAAAGTGAAATATGATCATTCGAGGCGGGCGATAAATCATCCGTGTGTGGGGGGAATGTGTATGGGAATCAAGCAGGAGAAATCAGGAGGGGGAGTATGGGTGGGAATCAGTCTGGCAGGAGGAGGAGTAGGGGATCGGAGCAGCCGGTAGTGCTCTTTGGAGCATTCGTGAATCCTCCACCTAAATCTATCGACTTGAATGGGTGGAAAACAAACCGGCTGTTGGCCCAAATGGAGTAAAACAGCCTCGGCGCCGTGAGACTGCCGGCTACCTACGCGCCGTAAGACTGCCAGCTACATCAGCGACTTCTGTGTTTCGACGGGAGAGCCACATGCTAGCCTAAGATAACTCGCGATTCTTAGATTCCTTTACATAAATTTGGCAGTCAGTGTATAAAGCATTGAAAATGTGTGGCCGCAAAATGATAGATCTCCGACATTTATTTGAAAAAAACCCAGCGGAAGTGTTCTTCCCTCGACTTTTGCTAAGACAATATGGCGCGTTTTTGTGTTTCTTAGTACAGTGAAGAAAACCGAGTATGTATTTTGGGTGTCTTTCTTTCTACCGATTGGGTCCAAAATTTGATACAAATCTACAATTTTGTTGGCAAGATCCAATGTCGAATCTCATTTGTCAAAGTCATTGCGTTTCTGAGTTGTCGCGTTCAGATGCAAGCAAATATACAGACAGACAGACGGTCAACCCTTTGACGGAACTGGTCCAAAATTTAATAAACATCTACAATTATAATGATTATCCACTTAGCTATTTGCGTTTTTGAGTTATCTTGTTTAAATGGACATAGACGGAATTACAGACAGACTTTCTGCTGATGGATTTCGTCCAAAATTTGATAGAAATCTGAAATTTTGGTGTAAAGGCCACAGACCAAATTTCATGCCTGTAATTCGCTGCATTTTTTATTTATCTTTTTAGTTATAGGTATTTTTGAGTGATAAGTCCAAAAATGTTTTTTTTTCTCAAACTCGGCAAGGTCAACAAATCTCGAGATGGAATTTTTTGGCAATTACATTAATTTCTCTTTGTGTACGTCATTCATGAGAAGGTAAAAATAGGACGTAGAAAAAGCAGTTTTTATACTTGTGCGTCTACTATTTATCATTAACCTTAATTTTTTGATGATTTCATTAAAACTTAAGGAACTTCTTAAAATATTGTTTTTAAAATTTTAGAAACAATTTACCGAATTAAAAGAAATTGCTTTACAAGTGCAAGAAAAATACAAACCTAATTTTCCGTAGCACAGTGATACACGAACCATGCGAAGCTCAATGAAAACAGCAGATGATGCAAAGCGTTGTAGAAACTGGCGAATAAAGTAGTCCGAAGCGATTGTCCAAAAAAGTTTAGTCCGAAGACGCAAAGGGAGGAAAATATGGCTGCTAAAATCGCTCCCACATAAAAAAGAATCTGTTCAAGTAAAATAAAATATAAATAAATTGTGAAAATTCGATTACTTTATATTAGTTTCATACATAAGCTCTTTTATTACTTTATATTAGTTTCATTTGAAGCTTTTTCGTAAGCTTGGAAATAAATGCAGTATTTAATTACGGGGACTTTTTTATAGTTTCAGATTCCTTTCTTTTTTGTAAAAAAATGCACAACTAAATTCAAATTTTTAACTGAGAATTGTTAAGAAATATAATAAAATGTCTAATTTAGTCTATTTAGGCAGAAAAAGACCAAATTATTTAAAATTAATTATATTTTTATGCTATTTTGTAAATTTTCAAAAACCTTCGATAAAATTAATTAAAAAATTAAATTTATGCAAATTTTAAATTGAATTTTTACATATTAAAGGAGAAGAAACATGTTTTTCTGTTTAAAAACTTCATTTTCCTCTAAATTGTCCGGGTACCTTTGGAAGTGACTGTTCTTCACAAGTGCAAATGTTTTTTTACACTTTCATTTAACTTGACTTGTTTAATGTTTGTAAAGATGGAATTTTATATTAATCGACATTTCATTCAGTTTCTAATGTGCTGGAGATTTCAAATTTTGTAAACTTGTGCATTTTCGATGACAATACACTATTTTAATATTTTCAGGACTTAATTACCAGTTAATCGATTAATTTAATTAATTTTTGATTTCATACCCGTGGTGCCATCTGGTAGTAAATTTGAGAAAAATTCATTAGAAAGACTCCATAATATTTAAAATAATGAATTATAAATTAAAGACTAGAATGTTGAAATAATTGAAATCGAAGAAAAATTATATTTTATAGTATTCTAATAAAAATGTGTTTTTAAAACTCTTTTTTTTTGTGGAATTATTTGTTATTCATTACATAAACTCTGTATCTGAATCTAATAAATTATATAGTTCAAGTTTTCCAATGATTTTCACTTGTTTTGAAACTTAGTAATAATAATAAACCCTAAAGAGCATTTGGAACTTTTTTTTATGTTTCTGAACGTGAAATGAAAATTTTCTTTATAAATGCCATAAAATTGCATAATATAACCAAAAATAGAAACTAATCTTTTACAGAAAATATATTAATTAAGGCTAAGGAATTTATTAAGTTCAATATACAATACAAATAATTCAGTACAAAAATATAGTTATCGAAACAGTTCATTTAGTTTTAAATTCAGTAATTATCTTATTACCTTGTTGTATCGACCTTTGACAACTCTGTCCGTGTTTTTTTTCCTGTTATACAGGAAATATGCCAAAAAAATTCCAATTGCATAAACGTGGTATCTTCCGCATGGATGGATATACAGACCCAGGAAATATTCGCTGAATCTGAAGGGAGAAAGAACAAAATAAGATAAAAAGTACGAAGTGAAAAAGCACGATGATAATAAATGACAATTAAAATTGACGAGGGGATTTTGAAGAGGATCCCCCCACTTCATTTTGATCGTATCGTCTTGGTAGGGGTTTCAAGAGGAAGTTAGTACAAGAAAGTTTCAAGGTGGTCTCTTAAGCCGGTCATTCAACACTGCTCCACTCCACGTCATTTTATTTTTTAACTCATCCACTTAAGCTGGACATTCACGATAAGGCTGTTCCAATCCATTTGAAGGGCTTCCCAGCTGACCGTTCCCATTTTCAGACCGTCAAATTTGGTGGGTCATTCACAGGGCGGACCATGCCAACCGCAAACAGTGGCGTACCTACATAAAATGGCGCCCAGGGCAAATACCGAAACTGCGCCCCCTTTTTTCCTTCTGAAATCTGATCCTCATTTTCTTTTCGGAAACTTTATGCCGGGGAGTGCAAAGATTGAAAGCGGAAATCAAGTTAAAAAATAACATATAAAATATTTTTGAGTTGATAGGATTTACACATTACAGATTTTTTTAACAAAATTTCTTTGAATTTTCACAGAAAATTTGGTGCATTTTAACCTTAATCCCTTAAATATAGCTTAAATAAGAAATTCAAAGTTTGTAAGAAACTTTAGATATATTAGAAATTTATAAATAAAAAGGTGCATTCCATTTATCTCTTATTTGAAAAATAATATAAAAATGTGCACAAATCTTTTAATCCATTGGAAAAAAACCCACACACATACGAATAATAATGGAAAAAATATGTATATTACTTTTTTTCCCATAGTCAGTATATAAAAACTATAAACATTGAAGTAAATGTTTTGCTAATACAGATAAAATCATACAAAAAAACCTTAGTGACTAATATATTTAACAATTTTCACAATATAATTCATTATATAATTTCATATATATCTTTAAATTTATTAATCAAAATTTACAACTAATATATTTAATGTTTTATATAGAATCTTATGACAAAGTTAAAATTCATTACATGTAATTAGGGAATACGCTATTGCAGGAAAAAAAATGCAGATTCAAACTCGAATTAAAATTATTACGTTATTAATTTATTTATGACGTGAAAATTTGTACTTCCTTATTATTTTAGTAGACAAGAAATAGAATTATAAAAGTGCAATTTTATAAATTTAGATTCATTCATTTTATGCAGTGTAAAACTGAAGTTAGCAAAATTGCTATGAGGAATTTCGTATTTTATAATTAAATCAGATTAGAAAATTAAAAATGTTTAACTTGATAATAGTATAATAATTTAATTTTTTTCGGATTT
>BGPR01013626.1:896-41235 GCA_013235015.1 Araneus ventricosus | reverse complement strand
ACATGTGTATTGCCCAGCTTATTCTGCATTCACGTACACCCACACAAGAGGGGTAATTCTTGTTACAAGATGAGTGTTCTTGGCAGGGCGGTTCGTCCATTGGGGCTGAAGAGCTTCTAGCCTCCCTGAATTTTTTTTTATACTTGTATTTATGTTTCTAATCTTATTCGCTTACTTTTCACTCTCAGATTTCCATGACCTCCTGAATGCGAAAAAGTTAGCTAAAAAGTGAAAGAAAAGACAGAAAAGAATCCAACAAGTAAGAGAGGAGCAGGCTGAGTTACACAGTGACCCCCACACCAAACCTGTTCACTGCGTAGAAATCTGGAGAGAAAAAGCAACTATTTCTAACTTTAATCCTAGACGGGCTATGTAAGCCGGGCGAAAGAGCCCTGGCTGGCACGGACAACTGAACGAGGAAAAGATGCTATTTTAATTTATTTTTCTTTTTTTCCCTCATTCCCGCACAAACTACAATCCACACAATTATGGACTTTGTCGCCTTGGTGTGGACAGAAACACATCTGTTGATTGATTATTTGTTTGTCTTGATTGGAGCTAGATTTTTTTTGAAATAGATATTCATTTTTGAAGAGTGTTATCGAGTGAAGTGGGCGAGGAGGGAAGTGTGTATGTGAAGATCTTTTTTTTTTCTTGTCGTCAGCAGAATCGTCAGTCATATTAACATTCACTTAACTTTAGTTGAACTAGTAATAAATGTCATTTATGCTAATTATTTAATTTGTTTGAAAAGCAGGAATTTCATCTGTGTCTGGAATTTCAGGGCCTAGAAGAAGTGAATGGAAACCGATTATAAAATTCAACCTTGAAACATGACACAAGTAAAGTCAAACATTGCACGTCGAAACATTCCATATGTTTTGATTTTCTGAATTGCATAATATTTCTGCACTGTATCTTTAATGTTTAATAAAGGTGAGCGGTAATTAGACCAGACCTTTCATCTGTTCAAACATTACAGAAAATTCTGAATCTCATCTGAGTGAAACAAATTCTGATGTATTTCCAACAGCCTATTTTAATTTCTAAAAAGGAAATTTATAAAATAAATGAAATTAAATCAAAAGGTCAAAGACTAGTTTTGTTCTTATTCTTTTGTTTATTTCTGTCTACAGAGAGTAGTTTCTTTTACAGACAATTTTGTTTTCATTTACAAAACACGAATCAACTAACGAGGGCACCAAGTGAATACACGGAAGAGAGGCCGCTGGATAAAAAAAAGTCGGTTCTCGCTTCCCCAGGGTAGAGTAATAAAGTGGGTTCGAGTTGCTCACACCATTGATAGCAAGTACCCCCTAACGGAAGGGTCCGTGAAAACACTGGTTGTAACATGGTGAAGTTGAACGTTTAGGAACGGAAATTGTATGGAAAGTTTTGTTTTAATCAATTTATTAGCATTTGAATATAACCAACACGCAATTTTAATAATACAAAATTATACAAATCATTTGCATCTTCGATAATTGTTTCTGCTGATCACCCATTAATTCTGGCTAAAAAATATTCAAGAGTTAAAAGCTTCTATACTAATTTTCGGTTAACACAATATTTAAGCTCTTTAACGCGATGAAGAGTAGAATGTTTGTGATCTTTCTTCCATAATTTTGATAACATTCAAGCATATATTTATTTTAGAACAGAACAGATACCCAAAAAAAACGGCTATCAAGCGTAGAAGAATTTTATAAAATGTCAATCTCGGTGTGTATTTGAGTGGCGTGTATTGTTATTCGGTAAGAAAAATTCAAGAAACTTCATTATAAAATGACTATCAAGGACAATAAAATAATTTGCAAGCCTTTCAATTAGTAGGAAAAGATTAAATACAAATAAACATTCAAAAAAAGACCGAATTTATTTTAGAACTCGTTTTATAAAGAACAACCATGTTTTGGAAAAGCAAAATAAATTAAGCCGAAACGAGGCATTAAAGTTTTGGGGCTGTATTTCAACCGTTGAGGAATTTAATTTGTTCTGTTTGTACCTGGTTGAACTTCAGTCAATGATAAGTCCATCAAACAGTACTCAATCATGAAATCCTGCTATAAAATCATAAAATATTTTCATTTATTAATCAAAAATTTTGTTTAAAATGATCTCTCAACAGAGTTTCTTCAGTAACTCTTAGGGATTTAAATAGATTGCATTGTATATCAAGAACTCTGACGATAATTTCAGAAAGAAGTTATATCAAATTAAAATATAAAATGCAGCGTTTACAATACAATATTACACGAATGCAGGTATTTTATAATTTTAACAAAACCAAATTAAAGTTCTAAAACTGGTATCTTTGATCTCTAGAGAAATGTTCCTTTAAAAAAATTTTGTGGAGATAATTTTTTTCTCTTTCTCGAAGAATGAATAAATTAACATAGAATGTAATTTCCGTGTTTAATATTCACAGAATTTTTTTCATGGTTCATACAAAGATTTTCCTTTCTTAACATTTTGAAGGTTTTAAACTGTTAAAGTTCTTAATGAAAAGAAAATATTTTGTTATTTAACCTGTAATGCAATTACTGTCTGTTGGTTGATATGAAACCTGCAGAGATCGGGCTGTCTAGTGTTCAGTTGGACTTAGGCAGATGAAACACATTTGTCCCATGTAAATCATTATAAAATGGACCGACACAAAATTAAATAGTGTTTTATTGCTTTTACAGTTTTTTCTGTAATCTTGAAAACCAGAGAGCTCAGTCGGAAAGCCAAGGTAAAACTTATAAACATTTAACCTTCCAGACGACGTATGCTTAGAAATACAGATGGCTCAGGAAGAGCAAAGAGACTAAAAATGGCCGTACATCTCAGATTGAATTCCTTAAAAGTGAAAAACAGTTTGAATCCCTTTATTTGCATGTGAAAAGGAGTTAATTGGGTTCGCCTCCACTATGTTACGGTAATGGTAGTGTGGAGGTCCCAGGAAGATTTCAAAGTTTGGCATTTTCCATTTGACAATAATCTCACAAATAACACATTTCTCAAACTTTATGCGACTTACAGAAGTGTAACTCATAAAATTCTGCGTTCAAACTTAGTTCCATTTTTAGGAATTAGATAAGGTAGTTTAGGCAGAAATGAGTTCATAAAACGTCAATTTTCAGCATTTTTTACACAGTATAATTCTAGATTTTTCACCGCGTTTCTCACATATAAAATATACCATACAAACTTACAGCCATTTCGATATGATCAGCATTAAAATCGCATCAAAAGAAATCTTTGAGTGCTTTTAAGATCACCTTATAGCTGAGGTTAGTTAGATTCCGACTGAACATTCACCATCCTTCAGCACTTTTTTCAGCTCAAATTTGGTCAACACATTCATAGCTCAGACTGTGCCACCTGAAAAAACATCACCTATACGGTGACTTGATTACTGCGCCTCATCTCATTTTGTAAGAGAGGCGGTCCTCTTAACTCCACCATCGGAACAGACACTCAATAGAGAACTATGAAAGTGTACAGAGGTTAACTCACTAAAAGGTGATACCGATAAAAACACATTTTGCTAAATAAAAGTATTGCGCCTCTATGCCTACAATTATGAAAAGAACTCCGAACAGGTGGAGAATTTTTGTGGCTTATTACTTTTTACCACTAACAACATCTTGACACAAGGTTATCCAAAGTAACTAGAATAACAATGATTGCAAGAAATTTGAAGACTGTTTAATCTGCCACACAATCCATTCCAATTTGGATATCATGTATTTTACGGACTACAGAATCGGTCGGGATAAACTAAAATTGTCATCTGCCAGTCCAGAACTGTGGCTGGTCAAGTTCTTGAGAAATTATGGAACTACTTCGGTCAATAAATTCTCCCAAGAAGTACAGTTGCATGTGCCGATCTCGAGGACTTAACAGAAGTTTAAAGTTTCATGGAGAATTGGATAATAGATCCGAATTAATTGGAGGCATGGTATTTTTCATCTTTGTTTCCTGGTCCACATTCAGACAATGCGAAATCAAAGTGACTGGTTTTGTTTTATATAAGCTGGCGGCGTTGATGGGCTTCCTCAAGAGCTCCAGAATGAGACTCCGGTACTTCTTCTCTGGTGTTAGTCTCTTCATAGAGGTTATCTGTTTTGTTTACATACATTATAAACTTTAGCTTTATTTGCATTTCTTTTTTCACTCCTCTTTAGAGATTCTACATGACTTAGTACATTACAATAGAAATGAGGATGTTAAAGGTTTTATATAAATAAAAGTGAACAGGAAGTGGTCCTATTAAGTTAGCATATAACTTTTTCTCAATCTTTAACATCAGCTCTCTCAGCTTGTCACAATAAATCTGCTATAATTCAGATAATTGAGTTTTCCTCCTACCTGTTCCAATGATCTCTTTACAGAGCTACAGGATGGCTCAAACATTCAAAATGCAATATAAATAAGATCACATCGTTCTACTTCCTTTCTCCATTAAAGGATACCTATTCTATTATCTTCCGTTTACAGCCGGACATTAAAGGGCTTTAAATTAAAGAAATGATAGTTCATCCACCACTCATTTTTTCTTTCCTAGTAGAAAATTCTATATGGAAGAAAGATTGAATTAAATGAAGTGGTGAGAGACGTAAAACACATTGATGTTACTCTTAATGTTTATTTACTGTTCCTTTAATGTATAGCTATGTCAGGAAGTGAATATTTCCTAAAGAAATTTTGTTCATAATGAGTTAATCAATTATTTCATAGGCAAAATGTCAGTCTCCGACTGACGTTGAGTCTAGAATAATTGCACTCTTTTCATTTGATGAATGTTCCTGCGTTTTAATTCCCTTTGTGCAAAGCAATCCATTTTATAACATTTTATAACCAGTTTACGAAAAGAAACTTCGTATCTCCATAATAATTATGATGCTAACATAGTATCTAAATAGGAGAGTCAGGAAGAGCAGTTTCGTTTTAATTCTTTTTTAATAATATTCAATATATATGAATATCTGAATCTGAAAGTTCAATATTGAACCGAAGTCATGTGCGCCATGCAGAGCTAAAAATTCCGCATTCAGATCACTGCATTAATTCTGACACAAAATATGAAGAGAAAACAAAGTGATATATGAATTCTAATGACGCTTGAAACTCATCTAATTGTAAGAGATATTTTCACGAGGATGAGGCTACCAAGCTTCGCCAGTTTGCATCTTCTTCTCGCAATGATTATCGTAACGTGTTATACATGTAATTGTATGGAAACAACGCTTAGTATTTTGAAACAACAGCAGTATACCCGAAATGACCATTTAAACGAATGGACGCGCTTTCAGCATTCTATCTCGTATATTGGCACCATGTATCTCTATTCGAAGACAGATATTCAACGAACTTCATTAAATAATATAGGACGATTGTAGAAATATCTGCGCCAATAAGGACACTAAAATACTTTTACAAGCTCTTTAAATAATGAAGAAGGATTAAATACAAAATTAAAACTCAAAAGCAGAAATCCATTACCCACTATCTTTTATGAGAACCCGTTTGGAAAATCAAAAGATATGACTGACATTAGGGTTTTAGAATAGGGTCCAGTAGCTGAGCAAATTTTTTGTTTTCTGTTTTTTCTGAATTGAAGAACATAACTATAATTCCATTAAACGTAAATGATGTATTCCCTGTTAAAAAGCTGAAAGAATATTTTCTGTTTACTAGAAAAATCTTAGTTTAAAAAAATTATGATAAATGGAGGTTTCTAAATTTACCCTTTGGATATAAATAGATTTCACTGAATATGGAAAACGCTTTGGATGATATAAGATAAAGGAATTATTTAGTAATTCAAATATAAAAAAAAGTGTTTAATGTAACTGTATAACATACGAAAAACTTTTTTATCATTTTTTAAAGAAAAAATAAATTAATTAATCAAAGCTCTAAAATTCATTTTCGAGTGTTCTGAAGAAATCGATCCTAATCATTTTATGGTATAATTTTGTCCTCAGGGAATAAATAATTCAAATGAAATCTAATTCCAGTTTTTTATCACGCAAAAGTTGATCAAGAGATTGTCAAAAATATTTCCCTTTCAAACTTTAAAAAAAAAAATTGCTGTTAAATGGGCTTAATGGAAAAAATATTCAGATGGTTCTTTCCTCTGCCAAAAGACTTCAAGATGTCTGTAACACATATGACCTCAAAAACAGTCAAGACCTAAAACATTTCTCAGATTCTTAGTTTTATCGTCAGTCTTAAAGACTAAGAATCAGGCGCTGTTACGAATATCCCTAAAGGTGCAAAAAGAAGGACAAGATAAAAAACTAATGGACTAAAAAGATGAAAAAACAGTTTCAAAAGAGCTACAGGGAATGTCCTCTCAAATGATAAAGCCAGCCTCGATAAAGGTTTCAGGATTTTCTATCTAATTGTGAGCTTCTCCTGTACTGCTGATGAACTAAAAGCAAGAGTCACACATCTTAATTAAGCTAATTGGTGTTATAGTATGGTGGCAGATCAAACGCGACCTGCTACGTTGAAATAGATCAAGCACATACATGAGAGGAATTAAAATTTCAAATTTATGTAGTCATGCCGGAATTTCTGGATGTTCATAAAAATGAAAAGTTAATCAAAATCTAGCTGCTTCAAGAAGAATCATCTAAAATTTATAATTATCTAAGTTTTATAAATAAAAGTAGCATTACTGAAATTTTTTGTAGGAAGAATAAAAAGACCTCACCAAATGGGGTAAACACTGTTTTCATAACACCGGAACCAACATAACTAATGTTCCACTTTCTAAGATATGGCTTTAATATAAGTATATTTTTAAAGATTTAGTCCAAACTGCTATGGATATCTTACATTCCTTAGTCAGTCTTAAATGGGCACGAGTGGGTATGAGAGGTTTCGTTTTTTTATTTTGCGGTAAAGTAAGACTCTGCACTCACCCATCACGTTCCGCTAATAATGTTAAGTCTAGGAATCTTCAAAATTTCAAAACTATCTTTGACGATTACATAATTTAGAAATGTTGAGGGAATTTTCTAATGTTATGGATTAGGATACTTTGGAAAATGAATGATTTCATGTTCTTATTGGCGATAGCTCATAATGTTTGCTAATGAAGATCCTAAATTTTTTCTAGTGTGAGCTATGCCCGATATTATATTTATCGCTCTATTGTCGCCTCGTATTCTCAAGAAGGATGGTAAGTTTGAACTTGACAGGTCGCAGACTAATCAATTGATTTGGCGATCAGCTTATTCGAGGGTTACTGCTAGGCGGAAGTGGACATATACCCTAATCTTCTGGACCAAGAAAACAAATCATGAAACTCGTCATTCGATAATACTGCAAAGTTCGAAAAGCATTATAGCGTCTTAACTAAAATGAGACTATAGACTGTGTTCATCGGAAATTTCGTGGAAGAAGTCTTCAAAACTTAATATTTTAAAAGCTTTACCACCATCTAGCCATAAAAAAATAAAAGAAATCATAAAATAGTTGCTGTCACTGCTCATCTATGTATTATAAGAAGTTAATAATAGAGAAAAGATACAGACTTTTATCAATGACCTTATTCAATGATTTGATTGCTTCTTCCCAGAACTTTATGTCCACTTAGTTGATAAAGTTTTTTGGAAATGTAGTTCCTAATCAAAGCTAGAATGCTCAGTTTAGTTCGACATATTCACGCATTGCTAGCTACACGAGGGCTATTTTGGATGGACCTCAGTTAATGCTTGAGTCAGCAGTCATGATTGACATGGAGGACAGATCATTTCTGTGCAGAGGGTTTTATAATTAAACTGACAATCATCCTCCAGTGATTTAACGCTCATCTAACAACAAAAATCACTGTAAGATCAAGTATCTGGATCATTCATCTACGATTTTCACATTTTTTAGACCGTCTCCAAAAGGCGAGACTCACCGCCCTACTAACTCGACCTTGTAAAGAATAGAGCCTCTAACTCACATTTTCACATTAGATTTCGTCAAGAGGGGCATTAAGGAGTAACCAGAAATCATAAGCTAAAAAAATCTGAACTCACCCCATCCAAAGATCTGTTTATAAACAGTTGAGTATTGAAAAATTTAACGAAAATTAAATTAAATACTAATGGAAATGGAATTATAAAGTTAATTAAAATTTTTTCATTGTAAGAAAGGCATATGACAGCTGCTTCCTGATGAATACAACAAAACAAAAATTAGAACTTCAAAATTAGTTAAAATTATAAAAAATAAACATTAATAAAAGCCAAAATGGAAACATAAAAAAGCAGATTAAAACCATCGAAGCTAGTAATTAGAATGAAAGCAAAATGGAAGAAAAGCTGGAAAAGAGCCAAAATGTCGATTGTTCCTCAGAGACACACGCCATTTGAGTTGCTCAAAGACAGGACAAATTTTCTAGAAAAGTGAACTGACCATTAGTCACAAAATTATTCTTTAAAAATATTGTAGATTTTTGTCAACATGTGAAATAGGAAGGGAAAAAAGAAAAAACATACAGATGCCTTTACAACAGAGAACACCATTCCATTTCTTTCCATTTTGTTTCTCCTAATTGTATTTCTTTTGTCTCAATTTGTTCTTTTTTATGTTTTATTTTAAGGTTTCAGTAATTTATTTTTATTTATAACTTTTTAGCAATTTTTAGAGTTCCCTAATTCTGGTTTAATAATCTTAAAAATTTCATCAATGCTAGCTTATCGCTTAATAGCGTTATCAATAATTCACAATAAATACAATTATCAATCATTACAATACAAAGAGAATCTAGTTGTCTGACGCTCATATATGCTAGCTCCCTAACACAATGTGTTAGTAGATGAGTATCAAGATATTCTTTGGATCAGGCAAAGTATTTTTTTACATTAAAATATATGTATGCGACTAGTTCGTAATATTACGTTGGAAATATGTAACATATGCATTGCAGATTTTAAATAAACTATATACATCTCAGGGTGAAAAGACAGAAATTATTTTAAAAAATAGTCAAATAGTACCAAAAAATGTCCAAATGTCAAATATTTTTTTCTACATGAATCACAGGCCTGCGAAGTTTAACTTTTTTTTTTGATTTACTTACATTTAAGTAAATTATGATATTTGTCATGTCTGATTTAAAAAATAATATCTATTTTCTGTATCATGTTTTATAATAGCGAAATTAAAATTTCGTATTTGAGTCATTTAAAACTCTAGTATAAACTATTCACAATATATGCATTATTTTAAAAATTTACTCTTATAAAAAAAATATAAATTAAACAATAATCATTTATATGTATCTAAAATATTAAAAATATCATATTTATTTTTTCTCACTATATCTATCTTCAGTTTTGAAACTTTCATTGTTTTTTAGGCCCAACATATTCATCCAATATCCTTGTTATCGTTCTGCATACATTTTATATCTTCTTGAAATATCTCACACATTTCTTCACTCAGTACAAATGGTGGCTCGTCCATTACATCTGCAGAGCTGCAGCCCCTGAGAATTATTTTTAAAAGCTTGCATTTCGTTTTCATACTATGGCGTTCTTTAAACATTTGAGAGTTCAACTATCAACGAAATGGCAAAATAGTAATAAAAAACTTAAAAGGAAGACGGAAAATCAATCAAGATTTAAGAGAACAGAGAGCTTTAGAGTTCTGCCCTCCTAAGAGAGCAAAATTCAGGCACTGAGTAAAGCGGCAGACTCTCAATCCGGAAGAAAAAACAACAGTTTCTCCCTTTGCTAATCCGATGAGTCAAATTTTGATCCTTATGTATGATAGATTTTGAGGATTCTTATTGATCTCTAATCTATTTTAAAATTTGTTAAATGAGTATACCTAAAAAGATCCATATACTCACTGTCTAATTTTTATTTTATAAAAGTTAATCTTACCTGAAAGAAGGAACAGAATTAAAGTGAAAGAAAAAATTAAAATATACAGAATATATTTAGAAACACTTTGAATTTTCTACAGAATGAAAATATTTGAAATCGTTTTGTGAAGAAAATGTACGGACTGAGAGAAATTTTCAGTTAAAATAAAGATTTTAATGAATAAACAGAAAAATGTAAAAGGAAGACTGAGTCTTTGTATCTGTATAAGAAATTTTAACATTTAGTATTATATATTGAAAATTTTATCGAAGTATATAATGAATTAATAAAGGTAACAGTTTCTCACTAGATACTGCTAACAAGTCATTATCTCCACAGTTTGATGGTGGATGTGCATTCCAATTTAATTCCAGGCATAAAATTATTTATTTTTTTCTAACAACCCAAAAGAATATGAAATGTGCACCGTTCTTATCCTAAGTTTATGTTAATATTTATATTAATATTCTCATTGTTTTTTTAATATTTTACTATTTCATGTTGTTTCTTTTCTTTTGTCATTTCCTTTGTCCTGCGTATGGTGTTCAGAACTTTTGATTTTACAGTTACTTTTTTGCATGCAAGAATAATTGTGTTTTACGTATCTTTTTTTTCCGTTTTGATTCTGTTTTTGTACTCCTCTGTCCGGTCAGCTTTCACACCCTCCGGGTAGAGGTGCCAGCGTAAGGCAACAACATAGATAAATCTCTAAAGTGCCATCTTTTCTGAGACAAGTAAGATGAATAACAATTAATCTAAGAGGAAATCAATTTCGACAGCATTTTAAATCTTATAATTAGAAGATATTTTTTCTCAATTAATTCAAAGAATTTGAAGAAATATTGCATTTTGTCAAAGTTATTGTATGCCAAATTTCCTTTACCACTGAATCAATAAAATTAATGCTATAAGTAAATCATTCCTAGCAAACTTAATGGCTTCACAGCGTTTCCGCATATTACGTAGATAATCAATTGTATTCTAGAAACCCAGCAAAACGTATTTATGCTATGTGTTTATCCTAAGAATTAATGAATACTGAATTTCCCATGAATCTGGAAAGCACGTAAGAAATTTGATGTAGTTTTTCAAATGTTCGAACGAAAATATTAATAATTAATTTGAGATAGTTCCTTCTCTTCCTGAAATATCTCATTTAATCTCTAAACAGGATGTTTAGCTTCATCTATCCCTTCTTGCAGTATATTGTCACAAAGATGTAAAGTTGTTTTTTCCCGACATACTAATCTTGGCGACAAATTTGGCAACTTATGCGAGAAAGCTGGCGACTTCTGCAGCAAAAGGAATCTTCTAGAAAATTTGAACTGAGGATCCTATCTCTACTGGGAGCAGCAATTTCAAATTCTTTAATAAATAATCAAATTTTTCTAATATTAGAATTGCGTATTTGTTTTGTGACTTTCTCTTGCGTGAAGTCAACACATATTCTCGTGGTACGGTCAAAACCAAAGCAGCAACAATATAAATTTAGTATCCATGGCGTGCTTTAAAGGAGGAAAAGATTATACTTCTCTAGGACAACGATAAATTAAAATGTAGATGCTATTCACAGCTATGCTTGCAGTATTACCACTGTATAAACTTATATTTCTCTTCATTCTTTTTAAGTGCAGATTGAATTTCCGTCGAATCTTAATTCATAAATTTGTTTTCTAAAAATCTTTATAATTGAATATTACGTAATCTTTTATTGTATAAAATTCAACAAAATATATATAGACGATATTTTGATTGGATTGGTCAACGATGAGTGAAATCCATTGAAAAAAAAAAAAATAATAAAGTATGTTATTACAAAGCATTTTTTAATAGTATTCTAAAATGTAGAATTATTTTAATTATTTTTTATTTCTAGTCCTTAATCTTGGATTCATTACTATAAACATTATGGAAGCTTGAAATAAATTTTTCACAAATTCACTTCCAGCGGCGACAGGATATGGAATAAAATTTAGTTAAGAATCAATAGACGGATAATTACGTTCTAGCGTATATTAAAATAGCGTATTGCCTTCTGGAACACAAAGTGTACAAATTTCAAAACTCTTTGCCTCGAAGAAATGAAAACCGATTAGAAATTTCTCAATCTTTTCAAACATGAAGCTAAGTAAAGTCAAATATTGCACGTCGAAACATTACATGTAATCATATATTTAAATCTTTTCGAAATGATATATATTTCTGCTCTGTTTCTTTCATGTTTAATAAAGGAGCGCTAGTCAAGAAACACCATTCATCTGTTCAAACATATAGAAAAATTCTGGAACTCAACTGAGAAAACAAATTCTGAGGTCCATCTCCAAATAGCCTACTTTAATTTCGAAAGGAAATTTATAAATTAAATTAAATTAAATCATTGCTGTGAAAGGCTGCATTTGTACTCTCTTATTATCTGTTTATTTCGTCTACAGAAAGGTTACTTCACAGACGACTTTGTTTCTCATCTTATAAAACACGAGTCTCCTACCGAGGGCCACGCGAGTAAACAGATGAGAAGCCGCCGGATAAGAGAAAGTCTGTTCTCCTTCCCTTCCTGGTGGATAGTAATAATGGAGTTCGAGTCTTCCACCAGCGCTAGTGCGTATCTCCATCGGGAGGTGGTAGGGTTGTGGCCAGTAAGGGCTACTAGGACCAAGGCAGGGCGGTTGTAACTGTTCAGCTTAAACACGAATATCATATATGCAAAACTATGTTGTTGTTTCGTGGATGAATTTAGAATTTCCGCCTATTTTACATTCTCTGTCTATCGTTCAACCGTTATATAACATTCAGAACAGGCTGTTTATGGAGCTATTCCCCATTGACGACCAGCTTATTCTCGGTACTACTAAAATATTAAAATGGGGTGAATAGTTATTTTAAACTTGTCCATAAAATATGATTTAACATTGTCAAATTTGAATTGTCAATTTCTCAGAGAGATGAAGTTTTCAAATGATCCTTTGAGCTCCAGTGATTTAATGTCTGTAAATATCAACTTCAATGACTAAAATATATAACGGGAGATAAAAGTTTCAAAATATCTACATATTATATAGAAGGATAATACGATGCTTTGATGAATAAAATCACTTAATGTGCGAACTTAATAACCAAAAATAAATAAACTAATTTAATAATTTATATAAAATCTGTAAAATGGATCAATGTTCTTAATACTTCCTGACTTAAAAATACCTCCCGTATAAAATTAATAGTCATATTATTTTTACCACCTCCCATAAGAAAGCTACAAGGTAAAAGAATGCAGAAAGAACGCAAACTTGTTCCGACACTTGAGGCTTATCCTCATGAAGCTCAGCCTAGATCACAAAGTATAAGAAATCTTTTCAAGGCAGGGAGTTTGTCTCCGTGGTTTCCTTATTTGAATACTTTGACTTGATTTGGTATATTACTGGTGTAAAAAGAATTAAATGCTTGTAAAGTTAGGAGGATTGTAGAAAAAATATTTCTGAACTAAAGTAATAGTATAAATATTAGATTCTAGTTTAACATGAAATGGCGCTTGTACATTGCTTCATTTGCAAGGTTTCAATTCCATATAAACAAATTTTAGCTATTTCTCAAAAATGGCGTAACTATTTCATGAGTTTGTTTCTAGGTTGTATAACTGCTGAAGATATTTCCACTGCTCACTGAATTTAATTGCATACTTCTCATAAAAAATTAAAACCTAGCTTTGTCTTTCGTTAATTTTGTTGAGATAAAGCATTAACAGATAATGAAGAGAAGAGGAATATTGTTTAATCTGAGTAATTGGGATTTCTAAATCTGTAATACTAAGTCCTACATTAATATATTGTGGGCTTGCTGTGTTTCAATTTTCTTTGAGCGAAGATTTCACTTTTTCATACACGTTAGAATTACTTTTCTTCACAGATTTCTTTCATTGTTTCATAATCAAGATAAAGTACATTTTAGTGGTAGTATAGAAAGGCTGATAGACCTTGAAGAATCCAGATTTCTGACGGTGAATTTCCTGCATCTTGTTGGATTTACAATATTATTGAATAGATAGTTTCAGTTTTGGTAGATTAATATCCTATTTTACACACCTGAACGGACGCTGCTGAAGTCGTACTTCATGTTGATGAATTATACAATTAAAATGAATATTTCCAAGTATCGTCTACTCCAGATCACTTGTCATTACAGACTCTGATGTAGTATAATCTTCAAGTCTCGGTATATTATTATATCTTTTGATTCTTTTAGGGTGCAAATAAATAATGACTTTAATGAAACCTCTTTTACAGGATTAACTGGTTTCAAGCAAATGAAATAATTCCCCGAAAAGAATGCGATTCAGTTTAATAAAATAAAACTAAACACCGTATCAATAATTTGAACTTGTCTTTCCTCATCACTGATGTTCATCGATTTTAGTTGGTCATCGAGCATTACCATGAAAAGAGAGATGGGAAATATACTTTGATAATTTCACTAGATGTGAGGAGTTCCCTTCAGCGCAATTTTGTCTATTTGCATCAAGCATAACCTCCTAAAATTAAACTATTTGGAGTAAGTCTAGAGATTACTTTAAATAATTTGGTGTCTTAAATAGATTACTCTTATAATTAGATATATTTAGAAAATATTTAGTAGCAATACTTAAATAAATAAAATTATCCATATTATGAGTCTTAGTTGCAAATTTACAAAGAGAATATCCAAGTTTATAAAACGTTCTTATAACGTAGTGGTTAAAAGAAATAAATTGAGAATATATTGAATAGTTAATTTCATTTCTTTGTTGAGACAAAAAAATATCGCCTAAATTCATCAAAACTTGTTAAACTAATGTATGAAGTTAATCTAAAAAATTTTCAAAGAGAAAGATGTTTATATGGATGTTTAAGTTTATAAAGCAGTATATTATAAATAAATTAGGAACAGTTAAAATACCGAGATTTAACCCTCTGAGCGTTTTCACACGTATTTCTATCCGACCTGGACAACCCCATAAGCGGGAAACAAGCATTTCAACGTGTGGTCAGAACGACAGCGAGTCAGCCCGGATATTACGTCTCTGTGAACTGTCTCTAAAGTGCGAGAAACGTATTTTTCCGAACTCTTCCTTCCGTGTTTTGACATCTTGATTGATTAGCTGGTATGGTAGCGGTCGACACAATTGAGTGCTGATAAGAATGTACTTACTGCAATTAGAGATACCACAGGATTCAAGACCCACACCCCCTTTGTCTTGGGGCATTTTAACGCTATCTGCAGAGGTCTTCTTTCAGAAAGAAGGCCAGTTTTGGATTTTTTTTTTCTAGTGTGTGTGTCGAATTTGGATTCTATGATAGGTTTTAATATTTGTAAGCCTGGATTGAAATTGTATTATGTTTTCGAAGTGTTTTCCTCTAATAACACTTATGTTATATAAAGATTTTATTTCAATGCATCAATGTTTTAATCGAATTGTATTATAAAATAGATTTTGTGCCTATCTCTTTCCAATACCCCATTCAAACATAGGAAAAATTTGAGAAGCCGGGGTGATAAGAAAGAGGGGTTGTTTATTTCGATATAACATTGAATTGAAAAAAATAACTTTATGTTTAGGTGTGATTTTTTTTAAAACTATACAGTTTTCTTTTTTTTTCTAGATGAGTTTATATTACTACTCTAGAATCTCCTTTTAAATTCATCAAAATGAAATAAATCGAAAAAAAAAACAATTATTTTTTTCTATCAATTATTATTCTTTACGTTTCCACAAACCAAAATTTTCTCTACCAAAATAATAATATTTTAAAAAATGATAAAAAAATAAAATTTCTTTAGCCCTTTAACATGTGTTTCAATGTTTGTTCAAAGTGAGCAAAAAATAAATTGAATAATTATTAGAGTAATTGTTTTTTCTTTCGAATTTATTTCATTTTGATGAATTTAAAAGAAATTCTAAGTAGTGTGGGTAATATAGAAAACTCATCTAGAAAAAACTGCTTATAGTTTTAAAAAATCACACACCTAAACCTTAAAAGTTATTTTTTTTCAATTCAATGTTATATATCGAAATAAACAACCCCTCTTTTCTTATCACCCCCCGGCTTCTCAAATTTATGTTTGAATGGGTATTGAAAGAGATTGGGCAACAAAATCTATTTTAATACTTAACACCCGATTAAAACATTGATGCATTGAAATAAAATCTATATAACATAAGTGTGTTACAGGAAAAACACTTGAAACATAATACAATTCCCCAATCCAGGCTTTACAAATATTAAACCGAACCAACTTATACAGAATCCAAATTCGGACACACACACCAGAAAATCCAACCGACCTTCTCTTCTGAAAGACCAATGCAGATAATGAAATGCCCCAAGACAAAGGTGTAAATCTTGATCCTGTGGTATCTCTAATTTGCAGTAAGTACATTCTTATCAGCACTCATTGTGTCGACCGCTACCATACCCAGCTAATCAATCAAGATGTCAAACCACGGAAGGGGGAAGAAGTTCGGAAAAATACGTTTCTCGCACTTTAGAGACAGTTCACAAGAGACGTAAATATCCGGGCTGACCGCTTTCGGCGTGTCTCTGACCACACGTTGAAATGCTTGTTTCCCGCTTATGGGGTTGTCCACGGTCGACGTAGAAATACGTGTGAAACGCTCAGAGGGTTAAATTCGAAAATATTTTAACTGTTCCTAATTTATTTATAGTACATATACTGCTTTTATAAACTTAAACATCCATATAAACATCTTTTCTCTTTGAAAATTTTATTAGTTAACTTCATACATTAGTTTAACAAGTTTTGATAGAATTTAGGCGATATTTTTGTCTCGCAGCAAAGAAATGCAGAAATTAACTATTCAATATATTCTCCAATTTATTTCTTTTTAACCACTACGGTTATAAGAACGTTTTATAAACTTGGATATTCTCTTTTGAGACCTGTAATTTGCAACTAAGACTCATAATATGGATAATTTTATTTATTTAAGTATTGCTACTAAATATTTTTCTAAATATATCTAATTATAAGAGTAATCTATTTAAGACACCAAATTATTTAAAGTAATTCCTAAGGCTTACTCCAAATAGTTTAATTTTAGGAGTGTTACTTTGATGTCAAATAGACCAAATTGCGCGTGAAGGGAACTCCTCACAATTCTAGTGAAATTATCAAAGTATATTTTCCCATCTCTCTTTTCAGTGGTAATGCCGATGACCAACTAAAAATCTAGACGAACATCAGTGATGAAAGGAAAGACAAGTTCAAATTATTCGATACGGTGTTTAAGTTTTATTTTTATTAAACTGAATCGCATTTTTCGGGGAATTATTTCATTTGCTTGAAACCAGTTAATCCCGTAAAAGAGGTTTCATTAAAAGTCATTATTTATTTGCACCCTAAAAGAATCTCAAAGATATAATAATATACCGAGACTTGAAGATTATACTACATCAGAGTCTGTAATGACAGATGATCTGGAATGAGACAGATTACTTGAAATATTCATTTTAATTGTATAATTCATCAACATGAAGTATGACTTCAGCAGCGTCCGTTCAGGTGTAAAATAGGATATTAATCTACCAAAACTGAAACTATCTATTCAATAAATATTGTAAATCCTAACAAGATGCAGGAAATTCACCGTCAGAAATCTGGAATTTTCAAGGTCTATCAGCGCTTTTCTATACTACCACTAAAAATGTACTTTATTTGGTTATGAAACAATGAAAGAAATCTGTGAAGAAAAGTAATTCTAATTTTGTATGAAAATTAGCAAATCTTCGCTCAAAGAAAATTGGAAACACAGCAAGCCCACAATATTTATTCCAGACCATGTAGGACAGTATTACAGATTTAGAAATCCCCAATTACTCAGATTAAACAATATTCCTCTTCTCTTCATTATCTGTTAATGCATTTATCTCAACAAAAAAATTAAGCGAAAGACAAAGCTGGAATTTTAATTTTTTATGAGTAGAAGTATGTAATTAAATTTCAGTGAAGCAGTGGAAATATCTTCAGCAGTTATACAACCTAGAAACAAACTCATGAAATAGTTACGCCATTTTTGATGAAATATTAGCTAAAATTTGTTTATATGGGAATTGAAACCTTGCAAATGAAGCAATGTACAAGCGCCATTTCATGTTAAACTAGATCTAATAATTTTATACTATTACTTTAGTTCAGAAATATTGTTTTTACCATACAATCCTCCTAACTTTACAAGCATTTAATTCTTTTACACCAGTAATACCAAACCCACCAAATCAAGTCAAAGTATTCAAAATGGGAACCAACGGAGACAAACTCCCTGCCTTGAAAAGATTCTTAAGGTTTGCTGAATCTAGGCTGAGCTTCATGATAAGCTCAAGTGTCGGAACAAGTTTAGATTTGTTTCTCTTTCTGCATTCTTTTACCTTTTGTAGCTTTCTTATGGGAGAGATTGGTAAAATAATATGACTATTAATTTTTATACGGGAGGGTATTTTTAAGTCAGGAAGTATTAAGAACGTGTCCATTTTACAGATTTTATATAAATTATTAAATTAGTTTATTTATTTTTGGTTATTAAGTTCGCAACATTAAGTGATTTTATTCATCAAAGCATCGTATTATCCTTCTATATAATATGTAGATATTTTGAAACTTTTATCTCCCGTTATATATATTTAGTCATTGAAGTTGATATTTACAGACATTTAAATCACTGGAGCTCAAAGGATCATTTTGCAGAAACTTCATCTCTCTGAGAAATTGACAATTCAAATTTGACAATGTTAAATCATATTTTATGGACAAAGTTTAAAATAACTATTCACCCCATTTTAATATTTTAGTAGTACCGGAGAATAAGCTGGTCGTCAATGGGGAATAGGGCTCCATAAACAGCCTGTATCTGAATGTTATATAACGGTTGAACAGACAAGGAGCAATGTAAAATAGGCGGAAATTCTAAATTCATCCACGAAAACAACAACATAGTTTGCATATATAGATATTCGTGTTTTAAGCCTGAACAGTTACAACCGCCCTGCCTTGGTCCTAGTAGCCCTTACTGGCCACAACCCTACCACCTCCCGATGGAGATACGCACTAGCACTGGTGGAGAGAAACTCGAACCCACTATTACTATACCCACCAGCGAAGGGAGAACAGACTTTCTTATCCGGCGGCTTCTCATCTGTTTACTCGCGGTGGCCCTCGGTAGGAGACTCGTGTTTTATAAGTGAGAAACAAAGTCGTCTGTAAAGTAACTTCTCTCTGTAGACGAAATAAACGATAATAAGAAGTACAAATGCAGCCTTTCACAGCAATGATTTAATTTAATTTAATTTATAAATTTCCTTTTCGAAATTAAAGTAGGCTATTTGGAGATGGACCTCAGAATTTGTTCCTCAGTTGAGTTCCAGAATTTTTCTATATGTTTGAACAGATGAATGGTGTTTCGCCTGACTAGCGCTCCTTTATTAAACATGAAAGAAACAGAGCAGAAATAATATCATTTCGAAAAGATTTAAATATATGATTACATGTAATGTTTCGACGTGCAATATTTTGACTTTACTTGCTTCATGTTTGAAAAGATTGAAATTTCTAATCGGTTTTCCATTCATTTCTTCGAGGCAAAGAGTTTTGAAATTTTGTACACTTTTGTGTTCCGAAGGCAATACGCTATTTTAATATACTCAGAACGTAATTATCCGTCTATTGATTCGTTAACTAAATTTTTATTCCATATCCTGTCGCCGCTGGGAAGTGAATTTGTGAAAAAATTTATTTCAAGCTTCCATAATGTTTATAGTAATGAATCCAAGATTAAGGACTAGAAATAAAAAAATAATTAAAAAATAATTCTACATTTTAGAATACTATTAAAAATGCTTTGTAATAACATACTTTTATTATTTTTTTTATTTTTTTCAATGGATTTCACTCATCGTTGACCAATCAATCAAAATATCGTCTATATATTTTGTTGAATTTTTTATACAATAAAAGAATTACGTAATATTCTAATTATAAAGATTTTAGAAAACAAATTTATGAATTAAGATTCATTTGGAAATTCCAATCTGCACTTAAAAATGAGAAATGTATATGAAATTTATACATGAGAAGTCGTAGTAATACTGCAAGCATAGCTGTGAATAGCATCTAATATTTAATTTATCGTTGTCCTAGAGAAGTATAATCTTTTTCCTCCTTTAAAGCACGCCATGGATACTAAATTTATATTGTTGCTGCTGGTTTGACACGTACCACGAGAATATGTGTTGACTTCACGCAAAGAAAGAAAATTACACAAAAACCAAATACGCAATTCTAATATTAGAAAAAATTTGATTATTTATTAAAAAAATTTTTGAATTTGAAATTACTGGCTCCCAGTAGAGATAGATCCTCAGTTCAGAATTTTTCTAGAAGATTCCTTTTGCTGCAGAAGTCGCCAGCTTTCTCGCCAAGTTGCCAAATTTGTCGCCAAGATTAGTATGTCGGGAAAACAACTTTACATCTTTGTGACAATATACTGCAAGAGAAGGGAAATTATATTGATGAAGCAAACATCCTGTTTAGAGATTAAATGAGATATTTCAGGAAGAGAAGCGAACTATCTCAAATTAATTATTAATATTTTCGTTCATGAACATTTGAAAAAACTACCACATCAAATTTCTTACGTGCTTTCAGAAGATTCATATGGGAAATTCAGTATTCATTAATTCTTAGGATAAACACATAGCATAAATACGTTTTGCTGGGTTTCTAGGAATACAATTGATTATCTACACGTTAATATGCGGAAACGCTGTGAAGCCATTAAGTTTTGCCAGGAATGATTTACTTATAGCATTAATTTTTATTGATTCAGTGGTAAAGGAAATTTGGCATACAATAACTTTGACATAAAAATGCAATAGTATCTTCAAATTCTTTGAATTAATTGAGAAAAAAATATCTTTCTAATTATAAGAATTTAAAATGCTGTCGAAATTGATTTCCTACTTAGATTAATTGTTATTCATTCATTGTCTCAGAAAAGATGGCACTTTAGAGATTTATCTATTTATTTGCCCACGCTGGCACTTCCTACCCGGAGGGTGTGAAAAGCTGACCCGGACAGCAGGGAGTACAAAACAGAATCAAAACGGAAAAAAGGAGCATCACAATAAAACTGAATTATTCTGCATGCAAAAAAGTAACTGTAAAATCAAAAGTTCTGAACACCATACGCAGGACAAAGGAAATGACAAAAAGAAAAGAAACAACATGAAATAGTAAAATATTAACAAAACAATGAGTAAAATATTAATATAAATATTAACATAAACTTAGGATAAGAACAGTGCACATTTCATATTCTTTGGGTTGTTAGAAAAATAAATAATTTTATGCCTGGAATTAAATTGGAATGCACATCCACCATCAAACTGTGGAGATAATGACTTGTTGCTTAGATCTAGTGAAACTGTTACCTTTATTAATTCATTATATACTTCGATAAAATTTTCAACATATAATACTAAATGTTAAATTTCTTATACAGATACAAAAGACTCAGTCTTCCTTTTTACATTTTTCTGTTTATTCATTAAAATCTTTATTTTAACTGAAAATTTCTCTCAGTCCGTACATTTTCTTCACAAAACGATTTCAAATATTTTCATTCTGTAGAAAATTCAAATGTTTCAAATATATTCTGTATATTTTAATTTTTCTTTCACGCAATTAATTCTGTTCCTTACTTTCAGGTAAGATTAACTTTTATAAAATAAAATTAGACAGTGAGTATATGGGAATCACTTTTTTTAGGTATACTCATATTATAACAAATTTTAAAATAGATTAGAGATCAATAAGAATCCTCAAAATCTATCATACACATAAGGATCAAAATTTGACTCGTATCGGATTAGCAAAGGGAGAAACTGTTGTTTTTTTCTTCCGATTGAGAGCTCCGCTTTGCTCAGTGCTCGAATTTTGCTCCTTAGGAGGGGCAGAACTCTAAGAAGCTCTGGTCTGTCTCTGTCTTAAATCTTGATTGATTTTCCGTCTTCCTTTTAAGTTTTTTATTACTATTTTGCCATTTTCGTTGATAGTTGAACTCTCAAATGTTTTAAAAGAACGCCACTTAGTATGAAAACGAAAATACAAGCTTTTAAAATAATTTCAGGGGGGGCTGCAGCTCTGCAGATGTAATGGACGAGCCACCATTTGTACTGAGTGAAGAAATGTGTGAGATATTTCAAGAAGATATAAAATGTATGCAGAACGATAACAAGGATATTGGGATGTGAATATGTTGGGCCTAAAAAACAATGAAAAAGTTTCAAAATCTGAAGAAGATAAGTATTCCTTTGATGAGAAAATAAAATAAATTTGCATAATTTTTTAATATTTTTTAGATACATATAAATGATTATTGTTTAATTTTTAAATTATTTTTTATAAGTAAATTTTGTAAAATAATGCATATATTGTGAATAGTTTATACTAGAAAGTTTTAAAATGACTCAAATACGAAATTTTAAATTTCGCTATTATAAAACATGATACAGAAAAATAGATATTATTTTTTAAATCAGCATGACAAATATCATAATTTACTTAAATGTAAGTAAATCCCAAAAAAAAAAGTTAAACTTCGCAGGCCTGTGTTATCATTTAGAAAAAAACACTATTTGACATTTGGACATTTTTTGGTACTATTTGACTATTTTTAAATAATTTTCTGTATCTTTTTCAATTCTGAGATGTATATAGTTTATTTAAATCTGCAATGCATATGTTACATATTTCCAACATGTAATATTACGAACTAGTCGCATACATATATTTTTAATGTAAAAAATACTTCCTTGCTCAGAATATCTTTGGTGCTGCCATCTACTAACGTATTTGAAAGTTAGGGAAGCATTATATGAGCGTCAGACAACAGACTACTCTGGTTGTATTGTAATGATTGATAATTGTATTTTATTGTAATTATTGATAACGTGCTTATTAAGCAAAAGCATTGATGAAATTTTTAAATTATTATAAACAGAATTAGAACTTCAAAAATTAAGTTAAAAATTATAAAAAAATAAACATTAATAAAACCTTAAAATAAAACATAAAAAAGCAAATTAGAACGAAAAATACAATTAGAATGAAAGCAAAATGGAAGAAATGGAATGGTGTTTCTGTTGTAAAGGTATCTGTTATGTTTTTTCTTTTTTCCTTTTATCCTATTTTCACATGTTGGACAAAATTCAGGCCACATAAAAGAATAATTTTTGACTAATGGTCATTCCTTTATTCAGAAAATTTTTGTCCTGTTTTAGAGCTACAATGGCGTGTGGCCTCTGAGGAACAATCGACATTTTGGCTCTTTTCCAGTTTTTCTTCCATTTTGCTTTCATTCTAATTGTATTTTTCGTTTTAATCTGCTTTTTTATGTTTTATTTTAAGGTTTTATTAATGTTTATTTTTTATAATTTTTAACTTAATTTTTGAAGTTCTAATTTTGTTTTTGTGTATTCTATCAGAAGCAGCTGCATATGCGCCTTTCTGTATAATGAAAAAGAATTTTAATTAACTTTTAATTCCATTTCTATTAGTATTTAATTTAATTTTCGTTAAATTTTTTCAATTATAACTGTCATTATAAACAGACTTTGGATGGGGTGAGCAAGATTTTTTCTTTACCAATTTCTGGTTACTCCCCTTAATGCCCTCGTTGACCGAACCTTCAATGTAAAATGTGAGTTAGAGTCTATTCTTTACAAGGTCGAAGTTGAAGGGCGGTTGGTCTCGCCTTTCCGGAGACGGTCTAAAAAAATGTGAAAATCCGTATGTGTCCAGATACTTCTGATCTTACAGTGTATTTTTGTTGTTAGATGAGCAATAAATCACTGAGTGATGTCAGTTTAATTATAAACCCTCTGCACAGAAATGATCTGTCCTCCATGTCATCTGACCGCGGCTCAAATTAACGAGGTCCATCCCAAAATAGCCCTCGTGTACTACAATACGTGAAGCTAATGTAACTAAACTGACATTCTGCTTTGATTATGTGACTACATTTCAAACTTTATCACTAATAAGCACATACAAAAAGTTTCTGGGAAACGAATAATCCATTGGAATAGGTCATTGATAAAAGTTTGTATCTTTTCTCTATTATTAACTTCTTATAAATACATAGATGGCAGTGACAGCAACTATTTTTAGTGATTTCTTTATTTTTTTATGGCTTTCGATGGTGGTAAACTTTTAAAATATTAAGTTTTGAAGAGCTTTTCCCAAGAAATTTCACGATGAACACAGTCTATAGTTCTATTTTAGTTAAGACGTATATAAGTATTTTTTCGGAACTGCAGTATTATCGAATGGACGAGTTTTCTGATTTGTTTAATTTGGTTTCACAGAAATTAAGTGGTGAGAGTTCACTTCCGTTTAGCAGTAACCCTCGAATTTAAGCGATCGCCAAATCAATTTGGATTGCATGTCAATCGCAAGTTCAAATCAATTCCTTCTTGAGAATACGAAGCGACAATAAGAGCGATAAATAATAGATATTGCAGCCTTCCATTAGAAAATTAGGATCTTATTTTAAGTAAACATTATGAGCTATCACAATAAGAACATGAAATTTAATTTTTTCAAAGTATCCTTAATCCATAACATTAGAAAATTCCCCTTTAAACATTAATTAATAACGTCAAAGATAGTTTTGAAATTTTGAAGATTCCCATTGACTTAACATTATTAGCGGAAGTTGATGGGTGAGGCGGAAGTCTTACTTTACCGCAAATAAAAAAAAGCAGAAAACTCCTCCATACCCCTCTGTCCATTAAGACTTCAAGGAATGTCTAAAATATTCTACACAGAGTTTGGACTAAATCTTTTAAAATATACTTATATTAAAGCATATTTCTTAGAAACGTGAGAAATATGTTGGGTTTCCGGTGGTTGTAATAAAAACAGTGTTACCTCATTTGGTGAGTCTTTTATTCTTCCACAAAAAATTTAAGTAATTTACTACTTTTTTTATTAAAACTTAGATAATTATAAATTTTAGATGATTCTTTTGAAGCAGCTAGATTTTGATTCAACTTCTTTTATTTAAGCTAGAAACTTTATCGAAATTTCCGGCATGATCATTAACAATTGAAATTTAATTTCTCATGTATGTGCTTGATCTATTTCCGTGCACAGTGTCGCGTTTGACTCACATCTATGATTCACACCAATTAGCTAATTAAGATGTGTACTTCTCTGTTTTAGTTCACAGCTAGTACAGGAGAAGTCACACAATTAGATAGAAAATCCGAAACTCTTTATCGAGGCTGGCTTTATCATTTGAGAGGACATTCTTGCATTTTTGAAACTGTTTTTCATCTTTTTTAGTCCATTGGATTTTTATCTTGTCCTTCTTTTTTGCACCTTTAGGGATATTCATGTAACAGCGCCTGATTCTTTAGTCTTTTAAAGACCGACGATAAAAATTAAGAATTCCGAGAAATGTTTTAAGGTCTTGACTGTTTTCGAGTCATATGTAGTTGCAGACAGCTTGAAGTCTTTTTGGCAGAGGAAAGAACCTCTGAAATATTTTTTCCATTAAGTCCATTTAACAGTTAATTTTTTTTTAAAGTTTGAAAGGGAAATATTTGTTGCAACTCTTGACAACTTTTTTGCGTGATAAAAAACTGGAATTAGATTTCATTTTGAATTATTTATTCCCTGAGGACAAAATTTATACGCAAAAAATGATTAGGACGATTTCTTCCAGAACACCGAAAATGAATTTTAGAAGTTTGATTAATTAATTTATTTTTTCTTTAAAAATGATAAAAAGTTTTCATTCGTATACAGTTGCATTAAACACTTTTTTTTATATTTGAATTACTAAAAATAATTTTTATCTTATATCATCATCCAGCGTTTTCCATATTCAGTGAAATCTATTTATATCCAAAGGGTAAATGAAGAAACCTCCATTTACAATAATTTTTAAACCAAGATTTTAATTCTTAAACAGAAAATATTCTTTCTAACTTTTTAACAGGAATACACTCATTTACGTTTAATGGAATTATAAGTTATTGTTCTTCAATTCAGAAAGAAACAGAACAACAAAAATTTGCTCCGAGCTACAGACCCTACTCTAAAACCCGCAAATGTCAGTCATATCTTTTTTGATTTTCCAAAACAGGTTCTTCATAAAGATAGTGAGTGTAATGATTTCTGCTTTTTGAGTTTTAATTTGTATTTAATCCTTCTCTACTATTTAAAATGCTTGTAAAATATTTTAGTGTCCTTTGGGCACTAAAATATTTCACAATCGTCCTATATTCATTTTACAATGAAGTTCGTTGAATATCTGTCTTCGAATAGAGATACATGGTGCTCCAAATACAGATCGAGGTTGAAAGCGCGTCCTATTCGTTTAAATGGTCTTTTCCAGGTATACTGTGTTGTTTCAAAATATACTAAGCGTTGTTTCATACAATTACATGTATAACACGTTACGATAATCATTGCGAAGGAAGATGCAAACGTGCAATTGGTACTTACATCCCGTGAAAATATCTTTACAATTCAGATGAGTTTCAACCGATCACTTAAATTACATATATCACTTTGTTTTCTCTTCATATTTTTAAGCCAGAATTAATGCAGTGATCTGAATGCGGGAATTTTAGTTTCTGCATGGCGCAAATGATTTCGAATAATATTGAGACATTTCAGATTCAAATATTCCATATGAATATTGAAATATTATTAAAAAAATTAAAACGAAACTGCTCTTCTGACTCTCCAATTTAGATACTATGTTAGTATCATAATTATTATGGAATACGAGAAGTTTCTTTTCGTAAACTGTTATAAAATGTTATAAAATGGTGTTTTGCAATAAAGGGAATTAAAACGCAGGAACATTCATCAAATGAAAAGAGTGCAATTATTCTAGACTCAACGTCAGTCGGAGACTGACATTTTGCCTATGAAATAATTGATTAACTATTACTTGAACAAAATTTCTTTAGAAACATTCACTTTCCTGACATAGCTTATACATTAAAGGAAGTAGAAATAAACATTAAGAGTAAATCAATGTGTTTTACGTTCTCTACCACTATTTTAATTCAATCTTTCTTCATATATAAATTTTTCCACTAGGGAAAAAAATGAGTGGTGGATGAACTATCATTTCTTTAATTTAAAGCTTGGCCTTTTATGTCCGGGCTGGTAAACGGAAGATAAAATAGAAATTGTTATCCTTTGAAGGAAAAGGAAGTAGACGATGTGATTCTATTTACTATTGATTTTGATGTTCGAGCGCCATCTGTTAGCTCTATGAAAGTATACAATTTGGGAACAGGTAGGAGGAAAATCAATTATCAGAATTATACATTTAGATTATTGGACAACTGGGGAAGCGATGTTAAAATTGGAGAAAAATTTATATGCCAACTTAATAGGACCAATTTCCTATTCTGTTTATTTATATTAAAAACCTTTAACATTCCTATTTTCTATGTAATGCTAAGTCAATGGAATCTTCAAAGAGGAAGTGAAAAAAGAATGCAAATAAAGTAAAAGTTTATAATGTATGTAAACAAAACAGATAACTCGTATGTAAGAGATAATACACAGAGAAGAAGTACCGGAAGTCTCATTCTGGAGTTTGAGGAAAGCCCACAACGCCGCCAGCTTATATAAACAAAACCAGTCACTTTGATTTCTGCATTGTTCGAATTGGACCAGGAAACAAAGATAGAAAAATAGCCATGCCTCCAATTAATTCGCGGATCTATTATCACCAATTTCTCATGAAACTTTAAACTTCTGTTAAGTCCTCGAATCGGTACAACTGTGTTTCTTGAGGAGAATTTCAATTGACCGAAATTATTCCCATCAATGCTTTCCAAGCTTGACTATGCAATTCGGACTGGCAGATGACAATTTATGTTTTTATCCCCGACCATTCCTGTAGTCCGTAAAAATACATGATATCCAACAGGGAATGGATTGTGGCAAATTAAACAATCTTCAAATTTCTTGCAATCATTGTTATTCCTAGTTACTTTGGATAACCTTGTGTCAAGATGTTGTTCAGTGGTACAAAATAATAAGCCACAAAATTTCTCCGCCTGTTCGGATTCTTTCATAATTGTAGGCATAGGCGCAACACATTTAGCAAATGTGTTTATCGGTAATCACCTTTTAGTGAGTTAACCTCCAGTACTTTTCATAGTTCTCATTAGTGTCTGTTCGATGGTGGGTTAACAGGACCCAGCCTCTCTCACAAAATGAGATGAGGCGCAGTAGCTCAAGTCACCGGTATAGGTGATGTTTTTCCAGTTGGCACAGTCTGAGATATGAATGTGTTACCAAAATTTTGAGCTGAAAATTAACTGAAGTGATGGTGAATGACCAGCGGAATTAACTAACCTTTGAAGATGGTGATCTTAAAACGCTCAAAGATTTCTTTTGATGCAGGATTTAATGCTGTATCATATCGAAATGGCTGTAAGTTTCGTATGATATATTTTATATGTGAGAAACGCGGTGAAAAATCTAAATTATACTGTTGTTGTAAAAAAATGCTGAAAATTGACATTTTATGAACTCGCATTCTGCCTAAACTACCTTATCTAATTTCAAAAATGGAAGCAACATTTGACGCAGAATTTTATGAGCTTCAACTTTTGTATGTGCATAAAGTTTGAGAAATGTGTTATTTGTGAGTTATTGTCAAAAAAATGGAAAAATTGCCAAACTTTGGGGAGTTTCGGGACCTCCCCACCAGAAGCAACATCCGAAAAGTGGAGCGAACTTCAAATAACTCTTTTCACATGCAAATAAAGGGATTCAAACTGTTTTCACTTTTAAGCGAATTAATTGGAGGTACGGCCATTTTTTAGTCTTTGTTTCCTGGCCTACTCGTGTATTTCTCACATACGTGCGTCTGCTGGAAGGTTAAATGTTTTAAAGTTTCACTTTTTGCCGTATCGAGCTCCCGGTTTTAAAGATTACAGAAAATAAAACTGTAAAAAGCAATAAAACACTATTTTAATTTTGTCGGTCCATTTATAATGATTTACATGGGACAAATGTGTTTCATCTGCCTAAGAGTCAACTGAACACTAGACAGCCCGATCTCTGCAGGTTTCATATCAACCAACGAACAGTAATTGCATTACAGGTTAAATAACAAAATATTTTCTTTTCATTAAGAACTTTTAACAGTTTAAAACCTTCAAAATGTTAGAAAGGAAAATCTTTGTATGAACCATTGAAAAATTCTGTGAATAATTAAACACGGAAATTACATTCTATGTTAATTTATTCATTCTTCGAAGAAAAAAATTATCTCCATAAAATTTTTTAAGACCATTTCTCTAGAATCAAAGATACCGGATTTTAGAACTTTTAATTTGGTTTTTGTTAAAAAATTATAAAATACCTGCATTCGTGTAATATTGTATTGTAAGCGCTGCATTTTATATTTTAATTTGAAATATAACTTCTTTCTGAAATTGTCATTCAGAGTTCTTGATATACAATGCAATCTATTTAAATCCTAAGAGTTACTGAAGAAACTCTATTTGAGATCATTTTTAAACAAAATTTTGATTAATAAATGAAAAATATTTTTATGATTTTTATAGCAGGATTTCATTGAGTACTGTTTGATGGACTTATCAGTGACTGAAGTTCAACCCAGGTACAAACAGAACTGCAAATTAAATTTCTCAACGGTTGAAATACACCCCCAACCTTAAAAACTTTTAATGCCTCTCGTTTCGGCTTAATTTATTTTACTTTTCCAAAACATGGTTGTTCTTTATAAAAACGAGTTCTAAAATAAATTCGGTCTTTTGAATGTTTATTTGTATTTAATCTTTTTCCTACTAATTGAAAGGCTTGCAAATTATTTTATTGTCCTTGATAGTCATTTTATAATGAAGTTTCTTGAATTTTTCTTACCGAATAGCAATACACGCCACTCCAAATACACACCGAGATTGACATTTTATGAAATATTCTTCTACGCTTTGAAATGGCCATTTTTGGTATACTGTTCTGTTACAAAATAAATATATGCTTGAATGTTACTCAAAAATTATGGAGAAGAAAGATGCAAACATTCTACTCTTCATCGCGTTAAAAGAGCTTAAATATTGTGATGAATTCCAACCGAAAATTAGTATAGAAGCTTTTTTAACTCTTGAATATTTTTAGCCAGAATTAATGGAGTGACTCGAACGCAGAATTATAATTATCGGAAGATGCAAATGATTTTGTATAATTTTGTATTATTTCAAAATTGCGTATTTGAGATTTATATTTAAATATTAATAAATTGATTAAAACGAAACTTTCCTGCAATTTCCGTTCCTAAACGTTCAACTACCATGTTACAAAATTGTGTTTCGCAGACCCCTTCCGTTGGAGGTACGCACTATCAATGGTGTAGAGCAACTCGAACCCACTATTACTCTACCCACCAGGGAAGCGAGAACCGACTTTTTTATCCAGCGGCCTCTCTTCCGTGTATTCGCGGTGCCCTCGTTGGTTGATTCGTGTTTTGTAAATGAGAAGCAAAATTGTCTGTAAAGAAACTACTCTCTGTAGACGAAATAAACAAGAATAAGAAGTACAAAACTAGTCTTTGACAGCACTGATTTAATTTCATTTATTTTATAAATTTCCTTTTAGAAATTAAAATAGGCTATTTGGAAATGCACATCAGAATTTGTTTCTCAGATGAGATTCGGAATTTTCTATGTGTTTGAACAGATGAAAGGTCTGAGTCCTAATTACCGCTCCTTTATTAAACATTAAAGATACAGTGCAGAAATAGTATGCAATTCGAAAAATCAAAACATATGGAATGTTTCGACGTGCAATGTTTTGACTTTACTTGTGTCATGTTTCAAAAGGTTGAATTTTATAATCGGTTTCCATTCACTTCTTCTAGGCCCTGAAATTCCAACACCAGATATGAAATTTCCTGCTTTTCAAACAAATTAAATAATTAGCATAAATGACATTTATTACTAGTTCAACTAATAGAAAGTTAAGTGAATGTTAATATGACGATTCTGCTGACGACAAGAAAAAAAAAAGATCTTCACATACACACTTCCCTCCTCGCCCACTTCACTCGATAACACTCTTCAAAAAATGAATATCTTCTTCAAAAGAAATCTAGCTTTCAATCAAGACAAAGCAAATAATCAATCAACCAGATGTGTTTCTGTCCACGCAAGAGAAACAAAAGTCCATAAACAGCCAATGAGATTGTAGTTTGTGCGGGAATGAGGAAAAAGAAAAATAAATTAAAAATAGCATCTTTTCCTCGTTCAGTTGGCTCCGTGCCAGCCAGAGCTGCTCGCCCGGCATCCCATAGCCCGTCTAAGTTAAAGTTAGAAATAGTTGCTTTTTCTCTCCAGATTTTCTACGCAGTGAACGAGTTTGGTGTGGGGGTCACTGTACTTTGCAACTCAGCCCTGCTCCTCTCTTACTTGTTGATTCTTTTTCTGTCTTTTCTTTCACTTTTTAATAACTTTTTTCGCATTCGGGAGAGTCATGGAAATCTGAGAGTGAAAAAGTAAGCGAATAAGATTAGAAACATAAATACAAGTATAAAAAAATTCAGGGAGAGCTGCAGCTCTTCAGCCCCAATGGACGAACCGCCCCTGCCAAGAACACTCATCTTGTAACAAAAATTGCCTCTTGTGGGTGTACGTGAATGCAGAATAAGAAGCTGGAAAATAAAAAAATGAATGATTTTAATCAACGAAGATTTCAGCAACTTACTAACGTAAAACAGGTAACAAAACGGAATAGCACTTGTATAAATAAACAGCAGAGATCGCCTTTAAATCTCAGTCGCAGCACTTTTAAATACCGCTCAAAATGCTTCTCAGTTCACCAGCTTCACTGCTGATCAAAGTCCAACTGACTACTCTTGGTTTGAGAGCTGGCTTTTATACCTTTTCAAAAGGAAGTGACGTATTCTCTAGAAGGATGATGAAGTTACTGTCTGACAGTAGAGATAGGTCCTCAGTTCAGAATTTTTCCAGAAGATTTCTTTTGTAGCCAATGTCAGCAACTTTGTTGACAAGTCGCCAAAATGATCGCCAGGCTTGCCGCCAAGATAGGTATGTCAGGAAAACAACTTTCAACTTTGTGACAATTTACTGAAGGGAAGAAAAATTGTATTGATGAAGCAAATATCGTGTTTAGAGATTAAATGAGTTATTGAGGAAGAGAGGGGACTATCTCAAAAAAATTATTAATATTTTCGATCATGAACAAATGAAAAATCGACCGCAGCAAATTTCTGACTTGCTGTCAGATGATTCATATGGGAAATTCAGTATTACTTAATACTTATGATAAACACGTAGCATAAATATGGTTTCATGGGTTGTTAGGAATACAAATGATTCTCTACACATTAATACGCGGAAGCGCTGTCCAACCATTAAGCTTTGACAGTATTGATTTGCTTACAGCATTAATTGTTATTGATTCATTAGTACAAAAAATTTGGTATACTTTAACTTTTGAGATTTATTTATTTATATGCCCACACATGCCAAAATACATGAAAACATCCCCCCCACAATTTTTTGCATATAAATAAAAAACTATCAATTTTTAATGTATCATCATTAGATACAAAAATAATCAGCACAAAATTTCATACAACCTAGGTCATATAACCTGCAGAACTATGTGGAAAACTATCAATTAAGTATCGAAAGCAACTACCATTTAAAGCTTTCAGGCCTAATTTTATGTGCGAAGGTGGTAAGAGGACATGTTCTGATTCCATTAAGTTCTGTGGAATCACCTACTTCTATCCTAAATTTAAAATTTTCACAGAGACCATTATTTTCTTATCCAGTGTTGTTTTATTGACCTATTTCCCCACTCATATAGGAAACAAGACATTTTTATATTGCCATATTGCTGGAATAAAAGAATGGTCAATTTTTTAAATCCCCGACATTTAATTTCTTGATATTTTAATTTTCTAAGGAGGAAATTAAGGGTTTTGTACAGTTTTAACAAAATTACTGAATGGGCTACAGGGATTGAAGCACGCTGGATATTTCATAATACTATGTGCGAAAGAACAGCATTAAATTAAAAAATTATGTGCTTCATGTTTTTGTGTTTTCCGTCGTAGGAATTCTCTGGTTAATCAAAAATATTTTCGGAAAGAATATAATCCACTTCACATGGGGTTAAATAAATTTCCTTTCATGGAATCGTCTGTTGCTGAGGTAATATGACTTTCGGTTTAAATATTTCACTTAATGAAACTATAATTCAAATATGAAATGTTGCTAATAGTACATAATAAAAATGTAAAACTCTTTTTAAAGAATACACATTATCTTCTGATAAACAAAGCCAAATTGAAAGTGTTTAAAACTGGCTTTAAGTTTAAACACCAATTACATACTATATTTAGGATATGTAAGAATCACATATTTAAAATTTATACCAAACATTACAACTAGATGAGGTTTATTGAAAGAATTTACAATTTTAAAGGAATATGTTGTTTACAAAGAGTATGAAATCTACTATGGTTTTATGGTCTGTTCCACTGATCTTCATGCAGTATAACCCCACAGCCAGAAATCACAAGTGTTCAGGTCAGGTGACCATTGCGGCCACGCTTTTGGGTAATGGTGACTGATAATTCTGTCATTTCCAAAATGCATATTCAACACCTGCGACACTGGTGTGGCAATGTTCGGAGGAGCGCCATCTTGCATACAAATTGTGCTTTCCACATATCCGCGCTGTTGCAGTGTTGGAATGAGCTGGTTTTGCAAAAGAGATTCATAACGTGTCCCATTGACTGTACAGGTTACAGGACCCGAAGGACCAATCTTCTCGAAAAAGAAAGGATCAACGATAAATGCTGCCGTAAACCCGTACCACATAGTGATCTTTTGAGAAAGAACAGGCAATGGTTGCATTTGGAACGGATTCGCTCTTGCCCATATTCTGTAATTTTAAGTATTGACAGAACCTTGGAGATGGTAATGGGATTCGTCTGTCCTAAAAATGTTCCATGGACATGAATTGTCCACTTCCATTCGAGCAACAAATTGCAGGGCGAAAGCTTCTGGTTTTGGCTGGTCAGCAGGAACCAACTCCTGAACATGAGTAATTTTGAATGGATGGCATTCCACAGAATGCTTAACCCATATTGGACCGCCGTACTATTTACAGGACAGTTGAATTAAATGTGAATAAAATTAAAGAAACAATTAAAATCCACGTAAAACTTGTAGTAAATTATTATAAATAGACCAAGTTTAATAAATTACTGAAAAAAATATATTGTGAAAATAATTAATTAAAAGAATTGCTCTAAATTCACCCCTAAAAGTGTCATAGTTTTAAACCATTAAATAATAATAAATTTTAATTTTTTTCTTAAACAAACATACAATTTTTAGTAGACCATCAGTGTTGTTCAAAACATTAAAAATATCCATGAAAAAAATTAATATTACAGGCATTTGACAAGTATTTTCTAACTGTCCTATAAATAGGACAACGGTCCGATACCCACCTTTTTTTTCAAATCACTCATACTTCTAGATCACATTCCTTGAATTTAGGGAACAACGTATCTTTTCGTCGTTTCATGCTGGGGAACGGGAGCAAGTAAAGGGTGGAATATTCTTGAATTCCTTTGCATCAGTCCCCTTCGCAGCGTCCGAATCGAATAACTTTGCGCACTTTTCCAATTTAGTCATCGACTGGAATTACCTAAAATTTCAGCTAAAATTATTATTCTATTATCTTCGATTGCTTAAAAATCACTTGAAGGCCTAATAAAAATATTTAATGCTAAAGATAAAAGAAGAAATGACATAGTGAGAATCAGACTGGTGGGATGAAACTTCCTTGTTTTCCAAGTGTAAGGCCGAAATGATACATTTCATATAGTTCTAGTGTCTATTTCTAGCATAATAGCAGCGTTAACACTATAATAATAACTTTCTTTTAATTGATGAATGTTCATGTATTGTAATTTTCAACTTTTTGAAGCGTGAAAATTTAATAAAAGATATAGCACCAATTTGTCACAATTTAACATGTTCACGCGGAATCCTAAATGGGGAATCAGAACTATTTGAATCTGAAATGTCTCAGCATCATTCGAAATCATATGCACCTCTCATAAACTATATTTCTGCATTCAGTCACTCAAATAAAATCACGAGTTAAGAAAGGTATAAAAAATTTAAGTGCTGAATATGAAACCAAAAAAGAGATTTGGAAAACAGAAATTCAACATACTTCATTGTAAAATGTTTGCCAATAGACAATGAAATATTTTACAAGCCTTTTAAGTGGCAGAAAAAGGAATGAATAGAAATAATAACTCAAAAAGCAGAATTCATCACAAAACTGCTCTTCTACGAAATACACTTGTGATTTGGGAAAACAAAATAAATGAAACCGAAAAAAGGGACATTAACGGTTTTTAGGGTATTGGCTATATTTCAACGTTTCAGAAATTTCTTTTTCAGTTCTTTTTGTTTCTGAGATGAAGAGCAGTCACTGTTAAGTCCAGTAAATGTTATTGAATGGATTACTGGGAAGAAAATTAAAAAGTTTTATTTTGTATTTATGAATCAAAATTGCTTAAAAATCATCCAGATATAGGTTTCTTCAGTTACCATTAAAGAAAGCTTAGAGCATCAGAGACAAGTGATATATCAAATTAAAATATATAAAATGAGGCTTACATATAACGTACGCTGAATAGATATTTTATCGCTTTAATTAAAACAAATTAAAATTTCTAGAACTCGAGTTTCAGTTCTTCTAGAAGAAATTGTGCTAAAGTTTTTTTTGTATATAAGTTTGTAGACAGAATAAATTAAAATTTATTTAAATTCCTTAATTATTCCGAAAAGTTATCAAATTAATACAAGATTTTCCATTCTTATTTCTCATGTTGTTGTTTCTTAGTAAAGGTTGATATTGCTCTACCTTTTTAAATCAAACGTTTTTTGTATATAATTTTTCCAAAATCAAAAAGTATGGATCAATTTAATCAGACAAGTTTCTTTAATTTAAAGCTGGACTTTTTATGTTCGGCTGAGTAAGGAACTAAAATTAAAATCGTTCTATCTTCTACAGAAGGCGAATCAAGGTTCTCAATTTCTGCTGCGCACCCCGTTAACTTAAAGAGAACGGCCACTTCGATTCCTGCTTTTCTTGGAAAATTCAAAGTCGCGCCATGTTGTTGCATGTCGCGCTTTGTAGCATGATCCTCTCTCAGAACAGGTAGTTTAATAAGTGTTTCGACTTTATGGAAGACAATTTGCAGAATAAATAAATTGGAAATATTTATTTTCGTTTTAATAAATAAATTACTGAAGTTTGTTTTTCGTGAAATTGTAGTAATTTTAAACTGCTCTTCTTTGGATTATCCAAGTGTCCATGCATATACCTTGTCATTTTAGTGACATATTTATTCTGAATAATAATTGAATTAAAAATAATCGCAAGATATGGATCCTTTCTTACTGTCAAATATTTTTGTACTGTTATAATAATTTCCAAATATAATTATTTATCATTATAAATTAATCATATTGAGACTATGTCAATAGTAATACCCTGTATATTACAATTAATTATATATAATATATGCCATGACTATGTTACTGGATATTTTCTTAAGATTAATTTAATGCATGAAAAATTACTATGTCTCAAAAATCAAAGTAAGATATAATTATAGTTATCAGTGTTAATCTCTAAATGCTGAAAGAATATTAATCCTGATATCTTTTAAATCTATATGTATTTTAAGTTCTTGTTTTTTTGTATTTTTTAAAAGTGAATAGTATTTAAATTTTCATATAAAATTGAACTTTCGAGTCATTTATATTAATTAAACACAGGAAGTTTATGCTAATAGAACATATTATGTAATACTATTATTTAAGATATCAAAATATTTTGATATGTTTTAATTGACACCTTTGACGAGAAGTTACTTGTAAATAACTTTCTTAGATTTATAGTTCCTAATTATTGAGTAGAAACCCTCTCGGTTGAATATTTCTTTACTAATATTTGTGCATGACAATGAGGTGGTGCCTTATATAAAAAAATAATTGGTTTGTTTGATATAAATGGAAGTGTACTAGAAATTTGCTTGTTCTTTCAGGAACTCAGTCGTTGAAGCTGGTGTGTCTACAGGATGGCTGCTTAAGAATGATTTAAATCCTCCATTCCGAACGTGTTGGATTTTCTGCAATAAAATCTATATATATAATTCTCTTACGTGGCGACGAAAAAAGGTCGAATTTCTTAATCGCCGTTTGGCAACAGCTCGCAAGTTTGATTTGTTTACATCCGCGGAAAGTCCGAAGCCGCTTCGTGTGATCACGTTTATTGAAAACTATTTTTAGTAGTTGGAAATTTGTAAAAATAATGAATTTAAGTCGTGCTGTCGGATATATTATCCGAAATGAACAAAAGCGAACTGAACGGGAGTCCACATAATATGCAACAAAATTACCAAGATGCAATGGCTATGGTACGCAAGTTTGGTAAACCAGATCTCTTTCTAACCTTTACTTGCAACCCATCTTGGTTTGAAGTTTTAAATTGCATGGAGGGAGTACAACGTCCTGAAGACCGACCTGATATTATTATACGTGTATTTAAAATGAAATTAAAAGAACTTTTAGAAGATATTTCCAAGCATGGAATATTTGGAACTGTTTTGACCTATATTTATGTTATTGAGTTCCAAAAGCGAGGTTTGCCTCATGCCCACATTCTTCTAACATTAGATTCAGAAAGCAAAATTCGCACTAAAGATGACATTGACAAGTTTGTGAGTGCAAAACTTCCAGATCTTTGCACTGATCTTAGACTCTTCCAAATTGTGACAAAATGCATGGTACATGGCCCATGTGGAACTATAAATATAAATTCTCCATGCATGAGAGATGGACAGTGCTGCAAAAGTTTTCCAAAACAATTCAAGGATGATACAGAGGAAAATGTTAATGGATACCTTATTTATCGCAGAAGAGCCACTGAACCTGTCCAAGTAGGGAAATATTCCATCGATAACAGATGGGTTGTCCCATATAATCCTTGGTTGCTTAAAAAATTTAATGTGCACATTAATGTTGAAGTTTGTGCCTCAGTTAAAAGTGTCAAATACTTATATAAATATGTATGCAAAGGACATGATGCAGCCTCGGTCAAAATACAAAAAGAATGTGCTCTGGATCGTGATGAAATTTTAAGTTTTGTTGAAGGTACGTATGTTAGTACACCTGAAGCCATGTGGCATTTAAATGAATTTAATTTGTCGCATAAATCCCACCACACTGTAGTGCGCTTAGCTGTGCATTTACCACAGCAACAGCCGATTGTGTACCAAGACGGTCAAGAAGCCCAAGCAATTGAACGAGCTGCTTTAAGAAAAACAACACTAACATCATGGTTTGAACTAAACAAAAATGATCCTTCAGCTCACAACATTTCTTACTCAGATATTCCACAATATTATATGTTTGATAAGAGTACCACAAATTGGAAGAAGCGACAACGTGGTGGACAAAATGTTATTGGGAGACTGCCAGTAGTTAGTATACTGGATACTGAGAGGTACTATTTGCGGATGCTACTACTGCGCAAGTCTGGGGCCATTAGTTTTGATGATATTTTGACCGTAAATGGATTAAGATGCATTACATTTCAACAAGCATGTCAGGAGTATGGACTTCTTTGAGATGACCAGCAGTGGCATGATGCTTTGAATGACGCTGCACAATTTCAATCTCCAAGACAGTTGCGCATGCTGTTCGCAATGATTTGTGGCTTTGGAGAAGTGGAGATGTTCCAGATTTATGGGTGCAACATCAAGTTTCACTTTGTGAGGACTTTGTGCATCGTTATTCTGAGCAGACTGGACCTCACTATACACTTGCAGATATTGAAGAACTGCTTACATCCTACAATTTAAGTCTCCAAAAACTGCATCTACCAACTGTAGATTTGCCTGCAAGTGTTTTGGAGAGAGCGAACTTTGATGTTGTGGAAGAGCAGGCTAAAGCTAATAGTTATACTATGCAGTTAAATAGTGAACAGCGGAATGTTGTGGAAATCTTATTAAGTGCAGTGTACAACAACGCTGCAGATACACCCAAGTGTTATTTTTTAGATGGTCCTGCTGGGACAGGAAAAACTTTTATTTATTCAACTTTGCTTCACACAATACGTGGTAGAGGTGATGATGTTATTCCTGTTGCATCTACAGGTATTGTTGCAACTCTATTAATAAGGGGGAGAACAGCCCATTCTGTTTTTAAAATTCCAATTGATTTAAATGCAACATCTACTTGCAATTTGAAGCCTAATACAAAAGAAGCTGACATGTAACTGAAAACAAAATTAATTGTGTGGGATGAAGCACCCATGACACATGTTCATGCTTTCTTAGCTGTTGATAGACTTTTACAAGATCTCACAAAATGTAAAGAACCATTTGGGGGCAAAGTCATTCTACTGGGTGGAGATTTTCGCCAAGTTCTTCCAGTAATGTTAAGAGGTTCAAGAACATTAACTGTTGCCAGCTCCTTGAAAAAAACACGCTCTTTGGTTGAAATTTCATAAGTTATATCTGACAAAAAATATGCGTGCCCTTGAATCTGAAAGGGATTTTGGTTCTTGGTTGTTGGACATTGGAGAGAAAAAAAGTGGCTCAACGATTCAGTTGCCTTTGCAATGCTACCCTTCAATACAAGACCCTATACATCAATTGTACAGTGACATAGATTTTTCCAGTGTGACCCCACAGGAGCTTAAAGATCGAGCTGTCCTTACTGTTAATAATGAGCGATCCATGGAAATCAACAATAAAGTGTTGGAATTTATGCCGGGAAATGAAACTGTTTATAAAGCAGTTGATATGATCATGAGTGAAGATCCTCAAGATCAATTGACATTTCCTGAAGAATTTTTAAATTCTTTAACACCAACTGGTTTGCCTCCATATGAGTTAAAATTGAAAATAGGTTGCATTATAATGCTGTTGAGAAATTTAGCTCCCTCTAAAGGATTATGCAATGGTACACGCCTAATTATCACAAAATTGCAGCAAAACATTATTCAGGCAAACTCCATTGATGGTACAGAGACGTTTCTCATTCCCCGAATCCCTTTGATTCCATCTCAGACTAACATGCCTTTCAAATTTAAACGTATGCAATTTCCCATTCGTTTAGCCTTTTCCATGACAATTAATAAGTCGCAAGGCCAAACTTTTGAAAAGATATGTTTGGTACTCAATGAGCCGGTTTTTAGTCATGGACAACTCTATGTTGTCTTATCATGAGCACGATCTTTTGAATCTGTTTCTGTGGTAGCTCCAAAATGTGAAATATTTAACTGTGTTTATG
>BGPR01013625.1:0-41235 GCA_013235015.1 Araneus ventricosus | reverse complement strand
CACGATACACACAACTTCAGTTACAATTACAGTTATTATGACAATAGGTCAGTCAATCGGTTTATAAAAAAATATCTAAAGTAATTAATTCGTATTTTTCGCCTTTTGCAGGTAAATTTTCTGTTGCAAAATGCAACACAGCAGAACTGTTAGCGGTTCAGCAACCCACCAGATGGCATCACCTATCAGAGGCACTACTGGACAACGGACGCTTCCAAACGGCGCTTGTGCAAACGGCCCAGTACTGCGAGAAACGTGAAGAAAGAAGGTGCGTCGAAGCAGAGGCGATGTGAGCCACTTTGCGAAAAATGTGGTGATGCCGCAACAGTAGATGGAAAAGGCCAGGCAAAAGTGGTGATGGAAACGTCGAAAACGATTGCCGAATATAATGGCCAAGGGGTACGACATTCATAGAATAAGATATGTGCAATTTTTGAATTGGCCAATTCTAGAATCTCGCGAAAACTAACTGCTCGTGTCGGATTGTAACGCCGGACATTGTAATGTGTGACGCCGGAGATTATAACGTTGGCGGCATCATTATCTGTATTAATTGGTATTGTATCTGTGTGTATGTGTTCATGTGTTAATCGAGACAACAATATAAGGGTAGAACAATAAATTTAGCATTTTAGAAAATACTGTGCTATTCTTTGGTAGCCCTGAATTTCTCATTCAGGCCAACGCCATATTTAATGAATTTCTTTTTCAGTGTATCACCACAGTAAGTAGCCATTAATATTCTACTTGTAGCATAGGTTACTCTTCAACATTTCCGATATGTGAAAGAAAGACTGCTGTTGGACAAACGATTTCGCAACCTATCTACATAGATCTAGGGTGTCAAACAACGAATTACGTTACTAATAAAATGTTTATTCCTAGAATTAATTAATTTCTATTTTTCAGGTTTAGATTCCCCATGTAACGTGTAAACTAATGACGGCATGTTGCAAATTCGCCCCAGGCGGCATAAGAAATATAATTCTTACATAAGAAATATATGAAAAGGAAGCATTGTAATCATCAAAAAATTCGACCTCTAAATTGCGAAGAATACCCACTCTTAGACCTCACGGAGTCTTCCCCTCACACCACATACCCATAAAAGGAATTGAAGTTTGTCTGTAAACGCGATAAACTTTTAAAAAAAAGTCAGACAGATTTCCAATCTATAGTAAATCTGTCTGTCAGTCCGTCCGTGTGCATGTGGATGCGATAAGTCAAAAACGCAAAGAGCTATATGGATGAAATGGGTGAGATGGAAAAATGGATTTCCCGTCTAACGGTCTGTATATTCGCGTGTATGTGGAAATTTTATCTCAAAAACGCAACGACTTAGATAAATGAAATTTGATATGCAGTCCTGACATCATAACTGTAGATCTGCATCAAACTTTAGACCCAGTCGTCCAAAGAGAAGATAGTTCCCTTCAAATAAGTTACGAGACTTGACACAGAACGTGGCATATTGTGTAAGTGAAGGAGAAAGTCGAAGGTAGGACATTCCTCTGATTTCTATTGAAAGATGCGTGTTAAAACAAAAGTCGGGAGAAAAACACAGTCCTCGAGACAATAAACTGCCCTTTTTCTGGGCAAACTTCTGTATGGAAAGAGTGAGAGATAACAGGAGACGGGAATTGTCCGTTGAGATCCTTGCCTCGTGGATTATACGAAACAGAAGAGAAGCTCACCAATTTGTGAAAAAATTGTCGTCTGTTGTTCGAAGCTACGAGTCGATTATTGTTCGAAGATAGGAGTCAACAAAAGTCGATTCATCATGGGTGATACTGTCTGCCCGCCAAGAAAACTCTGATCGCCAAGTTGTCTCGTTGACGGCGGTCGCTATAGTAACTGGTTATGTCAGGGAAGATCATTTCGAATAGGAAGAATCCAACGGAAGCCGGGGTTTTATTTTATTCTTGGCGCCAGTTTGCGGCGGAAGTTGATCATTCGTCTTCTCAGTTTTGCCGCAGTTTCACATTCCTTCCCATTTGGAGCTACGCGCGTCAATGTAATAAATTTGAATGAACGTCTGCCTACTCGAAATGGATTCCTCCTATGATAACCTGTTTCTATAGCTACCGCCGTCAACTAGACAACTTGGCGATCAGAGTTCTAGTGGCGGACAGACAGTACCTCCTACGGCGAGTAAAGATGAATGTTTTTATTTGATAAATTGTTAAAGTTTGACTTAACCACAAAGTACTCATCAGCGGGTGTGTTCACCTTCGTATAGTGAATAAAATCGAGTACGCATTTATGGACCTCTTCTCTTTGACCAATTTTTTCTTAAATGTGATACAGATCTACAGTTACGATGTCAAGACAACATATTAAAATTTCATTTTTCTAACTACTTACGTTTTTGAGTTTTAAGGTTCACATCCATATGAATTGACACTCAGATAGATAGTCTGAATGGATAGATAAACGTATTTCGTCTAAAATTTTGTACAGAATGTACGATGTTTGTGATAAAGTCGTATCTAAATTTGATCCATCTACCTCGTTGCGTTTTTGAATTATAAGCTTCACATCCACATGAATTGACAGACACGAAGATAGTCTAGATGGATAGATAGACGGATTTCGTCTAAAATTGAGATACAGATATACGATGTTTGTGATGAACCGTAATGTGTGACCGACATACAATCAACCTCCAACGGGTTTAGTCAAAATTTAATACATGTCTGCAATTTTGATCATAAAACTATATACCGAAGTTCACCTAGCTAGTAAGTTTCATTTATTCATACTGATGCGAAAGAATATACAGACTTCTTTTTCATGGCCTGTGATAAAAATCTATAATTTGGATATAAAGACCAGATTCAGCAAAATCTCTCGGTCAATTTTTTTGAAGATTACCATACTTTCTCTTTATGCATTTCTAATACGGGAAAGTAAAAAATAAATAAATAAAAGGTAAAAAAAGTGATTACTTTCATAAAGGTTTCTCAAATGAATGCATTTCGTTCACTGTCGTCAGAACTTTAATAATAAGCCGAAATATTACCCTTTCTTTCGTCTTCATTATCATTCTTCTAGATTTTAAAAACATGTTATCTTAAGAAATTTCTTTGGTAACGGTTCAGTTTCAAGTAATTACTTGCGCAAATTTAAAATAACCATTCATTCGGAAACTCCATTGCACAATAATTTCTTCATACACTCGTATTTCATTGTTTATTCTTTACACATAAAAATAGATTGATTATTTAATAAATGACATTGCCGGAGATTGCGTTTGCGAGTATGTCTTTCGCATGTTTTACACACGTGTATCTTGAAGCATCTTCAGTACAAATCCCTTGCAGTCGTGTGCACTAGCCAATCATGAAAGATGCCGAAAGTGTGAAGCATTGTTTCGAATGGAGTCAACGCATGCTCACGTGACACACATTATGTGCACAGTAAATTTGATTTTGGAAATCATTCCGCATCTTTCAGGACGGAAAAAGGATGTAACGTAAGAGGACAAGTGAGTAAGAGTGCAGTTAAATGTTAAATGACATGAGCAGTGATATTTTTCATGTGACCCTGCCGTTACGTGAATGGATTCCATAAAAGCTAGACAAAGGCAAAATTTGTGACAGAAAATTAAACTAATCACAGAATAGGTATTTATACCACCACGTCGGCCTGACCTACCCGAAGGGTGTAAGGCTAGAAATGGATCAACACGGAAAGAGAAATGCTGATTTATCAGATTATTAGATAATTCATAGAAAATAAATAATACATAATAAACATACCATATTAATGCATAGTATAAAATATACACAAACATTTAATTCATAATAAAAATGATAAAACACCCACTACGAGTAGGAAAAGCAATAAGTTCATAATACAATTTTGCTTCAAAAGACGGATCAATAAACTATAAAAATATCCCATCCCCAATCCCTCTTCCTAACAAATCCTACATAGAAATTTCAGGGTATCACAAAAGTTAGTTTACAAATTGTAAAGGTAAGTCATTTTTGCAACAGAACAAGGAGTCCGTAATGAACAGGGCGATCGCTACAGGTTTTTTCTGCCAGTAAATTAAGTAAAAGAAACAGCCACACCAGATAAACTGTACAACTCAGGTTTAATAGAATACAAACTCGCACGTCGTAGGCAGCATAAAAGATACGATAATGGCAAGTAGGACAACAAATCTTTGGAGTACTTAAAGTAAGTGTTCAAAGGACTTGCCATCCGAAGCTACGCACGCATCGCATGTTGTTATTAATACACCTGTGTTGTGCTGTTGTAAATTTGTATTGTTAGCAAATTGAACGTTTCTATTCAAAAACACGATGTTTTGAGAAATATTCAGTTTTTATACACAAGATGAATGTTTAATTTACCATACAGCTTTTACCTACACTGTAAAAAATATCCGTTTTTTTCCCGGACTTTTTCCGTATATTTGACGGTTTAAAGCTGTTTTGTTGACAAAACGGTTTTTCACCGTTTTCCGCTCCAGCCATAAACGGTTTAAAACCGTCAGTTCAAATTCTATTTTTCGTCATACGGTATTGCTTTCCGTATGATAACTTTCCCTTTTCTTAAATGTAATTTTATTGCATTCATTTCATGTTTTTAATAGGGTTCCATCTCCGCTATTGTTTACACATGTTGCAGTAACCTGTTGTCACTCATGAAAGCTAACCTTAAAACACGTGTTCTGGCAATAGTTGATTTTTACACCACTAGGTGGCGCCACTAGACCTATAGTGACTTTAAAACTCAAATAGATTATTTTTACTTCATTTTATGAAGTCTCCGGTGGTCTAGTGGTTAGAGCGACTGCCTTTTGTTTCTATGAACACGGTTTCGATCCCCGGCTCGGTCGATGACGTCACTTACTTCGATGACTTAATTTTTACGGAGAAAACTTAATTTCATACGGTAAAAAACCGTTGTGACTACGGATTTACTTCGTAACTTTTACGGGAAAAACTTGTTCCTGTATGGTAAAAAACCGTTGTGCCTACGGATTTACTTCGTAACTTTTACGGTTTTGCACAACCAACCCAGCTGCCAGTTTAAAACCGTAAATTTTACGGGATTTTTTTTACAGTGTAAAAAAGGACCATTTAAAGAGAAAAGTGGCTTGAACATGCTCATATTAACTATTGAAAGTTGAAACCATAATAATTTCGTATTTTTAGCTTTTTAAAATTGATAAGATCCTAAGTTTACTCACGTTATGTTGCTCAGAAAGCTTCTCCACATGTATACAGAGTCACTACAGTTACAGTTTAGTCAAGAAAGGTAAAACATTTTTCTCTGGGTGGTCACTTATGTTTTATAAAACTCAGAAAATTTATGTAATCGAAAGATGAAATAACCCATTTCTCAACCGTTCAACTAAAAAGGATATATTAAGGAGACATTCATTCATTTGACTATTCCAAACTGCAAAAGTTAAACTTATTTTGTTTAAACTATTTAACTAAAAAAAATCGTTGTCTCAGACTTTCCGCCGATGTAAACAAACCAAACTTGCGAGCTGTTGACCAACGGCGATTAAGAAATTCGACCCTTTCGCCACATAAGAGAATTATATATACAGATGTTTTCTGTGGAGTTTTTTCCCCTTAAAAAATGTCTTGAAAACTTTGATTTTGAGTGTTTAGGTCACACTGAGCGATACACGTTTGTTTATTGGGTTTGGTAAGAAGTGTTAAAAAGTGCGAAGCAAAGGAAGGAATGTCACTCACCACCGCTGCTGTATCCAATGGAATACACGAGCCTTCCGAGCAGATACACGATTCCCGCTATGGCGCAATAAAACTGAAAAGACAGAAGAACACATAAGCATTACTGAGAAATAAGAACAATAAGAAGCAAACTAAACATTTAACAGAATGTCTACAATTAAAGTTCGCATATTCAGAAGTCCCTAGAGTGTGTCCTAGGGATCCAAACAAAACAAAATTTAACTAGAACTAGCTGCGTGGCCCGGCGATGCACGTGCTATCTCGGATAATAGGATATTCCCGGGCGGAGAGAAGCGAGGTCATATGGATCCATATCTTATATATTAAAATTCGAACGTCAATATTTTCATATGGCCTGCCTCTGTTTTTTTTCCAACAAAAATTGTCACTCACTTTCCCCAACAAACGTTACGAAGTGAAACACCTTAATACAAAAATGAAAGAAAACGTTTTTTTCCCCTGATAAAATGCAAGAACGTTGGATGCCAAAGTTCTCGATACACGGCATCACGGGGGAATCAATCAATATTAAGTTTTTAATTAATATCTTTTTAACTAGTTACAATTTCGGAATTTAAATAGTCGAAATGGATTCCTTGGATTATTTTCCATCTTTTGGTACTTAGTCTAGTTTCAGGATTCAGTGGTTCGTGAGAAGGACATACAGACATACGTTTTTTGACGTTCAGCCTTTAATATATAAGATAAGTGATGCCCTCAATGAAAACTGAAAAAAAGTTAAAATTTTCGTCCAAATGTAGCGCTGAGATAATATCTGAGGTGACTTTTGCAGATTTTTTTTTTAATTACTGAAGCAAAATTGAATAGTTCATTTGAGTTTTTATTCTAATTTAACTAAAAACTTTGCCGAAATTCAATTCTGAACGCAGAGCTTGTTTTCGTTCAAAATACAGTTTTTATGCAAGAAAGTGCACCACCTCACACTATTTTGTTCTTGAAAATTCTTATTATATCTATTAACCATCTATTGTATCTTTTATTCTCTCTTCTTTTCATGAAAACAAGAGAAAATAGTTTCGGATGATGTCGTCCTGCTGATTGCTGTTTCACGCTTCTTTCTAATCGGGTTCAAACTCAAGGCTCCTGTGCGCTGGAGATCTTATACAAATTGCATGGCGCTCGATGTGTTTTATAATTGGTCTCATTGTATTAACTGTATTCGTAACCACTTACAAATTTGTATAAATGTGTGCGTATTACTTTTACTTTCTAGATGTCTGTATGGATGAGATAGGTGATTGACATAGCCCATAATAAAATGTTTTTATACATCCTTGGTCTGTCTTCTTGCTTTGATCTGCTCAAATCACTTCTGCTTTTCCTAATTTCAAACCCGACTTCTTCCTAATGAAAAACATTCAAGAAGGGGGAGGGGGGAGGCTTGGTGCGCACTCTAAAGCTTGGCATTCACGAGGAAGAAAGGCTAAGCCATTTATTTGCCCCAACAACTGGTTTGTATTCTACTCATTTTATTCGAAAAATTAGGCAAAGCATTCACAGATGTTCCAAAGTTTGTTTTGAGACAAGGTTCAAAGTCGCAGAATTCCTCCCACCCTTCTCTCCTCCTCCCCTACAAGGGGGATTTCGAGTTTCATTTCTAGCCTCGGTGCGAGGTCCCAATGTAGGAAGATCCTTTGTTTTACCGCTACCCTCGCATCGAGGTCCCAAATTGCAATCAGCGGATGGAGTTTCGGATTTTGAGTTCTTAGGTTTTCGACCTTGACGATAGGCCTTTACGATTTCCTTCCCGTGTTCCGAAAATTCCAGATTGCAACAACGATGAATGCCCCGCTTTAGCCTGGGCTTTACGACCGCTCCGCGCCAAAACTAATGATCAATGTGAAAAGCCGCGTCCAATTAGAGCGGTGTGGAGCGGAAGGTTGGATACCATCGTTCCATTTAGACTGCTAGGCCATAGAAGCTACGGTGGGGGAGGGTTGGGGTGCGTTGTTCACCGAGAAAATCGGAGAATGCGTGGGTAGAAGATCGGAGTGATCGAAAGCGGATGGATTTGTGTTGCGTGATGCGGTCGTGAATGACTTGCCTCAATGGATGGGGCGAGAAATGGAATGGCGTGGTGAGTTGCCACGCCATTTGGGTGGAGTGGTGCGGTCGTGAATGACTTGCCTCAATGGATGGGGCAATAACGAACAGGATGTTTATCTCGATTTGCATAGAACTCACATACATACGCCTTGTATGACCCGCAGGGTGATGATCAACATATGTCACAGGGAAAGTCCTAAATGTGATTTTAACCCTCTGATCCCTAAGACCTTTGGAATTCCTAAGACCTCAGGATACTGGAACGCTCCCGTACTTTTTTAAAAGATAAGAGAAATTCCCTACCTCCTTCTAAAACCTCAATGACAGTTTGCATTCTGAATAGGCTGATATATAAAAGAAGACTCTGGCTATTAGGGGGATTTATTACAAATAAATGAGTTCGGCTCAAATTAAGAGTTCTAAGAATATCGCCTTCTACTCCAAGCCATCTGGGTGATCCATTCTAACGGACAAAGCAATCGCTTCTGGAATTCAGTCAATCACATTTAAGGAAAGGGTGTGGGAATTTCGCAGGGATATTTAGGCGCTTCGGGCGACCTCCGTTCTTTGTTTGAACGGCCGTTTGGGGCCTTTCAGAACTGAAAGAGTTAAAGCATTTGAAAGCGTTTGATAATAAGTGTTATTTGAATATAATTTAGTTTTAAACATCAGTAATCGATATTCTGTGTGATGAAACCGTGAAGTGAAATGAAAGTGGATTAATTTTATGGAGCTTTATTTATAGACCTAAGCCGCTTAGAAACATGTGCTTTATCGTCAACCTCTCATGTGGGACTCTCATAGCTTTTTACGTGGTGTCATCTTGCATTATTATTAATTGTAGATATTCTCTTTACTTCTGTCTATGCAACGCGTTCTTTTATGATGGATTTGCTCTCTTGTATGCTTCGTATACAAGAAAATAAATATGACAAATGGAGCGTTGTTTTCAGTAAGAAGAAGAAATCAGTCCTACTTACTGGATGAGCGAGACCGCCGCAAAAAAGCAAGGCGAGGAATGTTGGAAACATCTCAAGACTGCAAAAGAGGAAAATGTTAAAAAACTCTCTTAATACTAAACAACGAATACAATAATTGGAAAATATTAAAATAATCTTAAAGATGATAAAATTAAACACCAGCTTTAGTGGTCTGCATTAGACTTTCTCGTATACTACCTAATAAAGGTGTCCCAACCCACGGCATAAAAATTGCGAACCTTGGACAGGACCGAGACCGTCATGAGTACTCAGATTTTTACTGCCCTATGGATCGAAGACCACGACAAAGCGAAAAGGTGAGAATACGAATCTGAGTGTCACCCCCCTACCCTTCGGAGGTTCATGTTAGAGTAGAGTATTCGCACATGACATCATTTTGTTTCAGAACCATCACGTCATATTAAATACATCTGATTGGTTGTCTGCTTAATGTTTTCTATTGGTTGTTTCAATGTCTCATTACGAATCCTATCAGCTGCTTTTCAGTCCTCTGTAAGGTCTACATACGAGGATGGATCCAAAGGGAAAAAAGTTTACAAGGGTAATAAAAAATCATTTCTTAACATTAGACAGAAAATACAAAAGGGAATTTAAGAGACATACTTGCCGATCATTTTTCCATATTATCACCAAATCTATTTAGGCCTTTATCTGAACGCAGGACCAACTTGTTTAGCCCGGCTTGACAGAAATCACGTCCTGTCCATTGAGCCAGTTCTCGGCAACTGTTTTCAGATCACTGCCTGAAGAGAGTCTTATGCCAGATAAGTGTTTCTTCAATTTTGGAAAAAGGAAATATTGACTGGGCCATCGTGAAGCCACCCGACGTAAACGCCCTCGCATGTTGAGTGATGGTGCCATCCTCCTGCACGACGATACCTATACTGCTCGAAAAATTCAAGAATTGCTGCAAAAGTTCAAGTGGGAAGTCTGGAGCCACCCCCATACAGCCCAGATTTGGCACCCAATCTGGCTTCCAAACACTTATCTGGAACAAGGCCGAATGAAAACAGTTGTCGAGAACTGGCTCAATCGGCAGGAAGGTGATTTCTACCAAGGCGGGGTAAACAAGTTGGTTCTGCGCTGAGATAAATGCCGAAATATATTTGGCGATTATGTGTAAAAGTGATCGGCAAGTATGCCTCTTCATTTCCTTTTGTATTTTCTGTCTATTGTTAATGAATAATTTTTTATTACCCTCGTAAACTTTTATAGATCCATCCTCGTACATAAGCGACCTTTATTTTATCCTTACTTTGTATTCTGCTTTTCACGTATAATAGCCATGCCGTAAATAAATCCTGCGTATTCTGCGATCCATCGGGACTTTGAAATATTTTAACGCAGTCATATTTCACGATGAAATAATCATATTGACAGTTCACAAAGCATGACACAATACTGCGAGTTTTGGGCTTCGAGATATGATCAAGAAAACCGAGTAGCATTTTGGAAACCTTATTTTCGACCGTTTAAGAACGAAATTCGACACAGATCTGCAATTATTGTTCGAAGACCACATACCAAATTTCATTTATCTAAGTCGTTTCGTTGCAGAGTTATCGCGTTCACATGTACTTGAATATACAGACCAACAGACGGTCAATCCTTTGACGGATTTGGTCCAAAATTTGATACACATCTACAATTCTGATCATAAAACTGTGTACCAATTTTTACCAAACTAGATATTTAAATTTTTAAGTTATAGTGTTCACATGTACACGGACAGACAGACTTACATTGGCCCGAAAATTTGATAGACATCTACACATTTGGTGTAAAGACCACAAACTAAATTTCATTTGTTTAGCTCAGGGTATGCGCACCACAGGTTCCGAACCTGTAGTCCTTTGAATAGGCGGATGGTTGGTGGTGGTTGTGGGGAGGATATGACAAATAGAGGGGTACGCGAAAATATAGAGATTCATTAAAGGGTACGCGAGGAAATAAAGATTGGGAACCCCTGGTTTAGCTCAATGCATTTTTACTTTCTCGTATACGAAGCATGCAAAGAGAAAGTATTGTAATCGTCAAAAAAATTCGAACTCGAGATTTTGACGAATTTCCATGTTTTAGACCTCCCGAGTCCGAAAAACACAATTTCGGAATTATGTCTGTCTATGTGTCTATGAACACGATAACTCAAAAACTATTAGAGCTACGGGAATGAAATTTGGTATGTGATCTTGACACATAATCTGTAGGTTTCTATCAAATTTTGGACAAAATCCATCTACGGGAAGTCAGTCTGTCTGTCCGCGTTTATGTGAACACTGTAACTCAAAAACTTGAATAGCTAGATAGATACAATTTGGTACACAGTTTTATCTTCGGGAATGTAGGTATGTATAAAAGTTTGGACCAAATCCGTCAAAGTGTTGACTGTCGGACTGTATAATCGCATACTTGTAAAAATTATATCTCCTCAACCCTTTGCCTTAGGTAAATAAAAATTGGTATGAAGGTTGCTAACATTAATTATAGATCTGTGCCCAAATTTCGTTTCAATCGGTTAAAAAAAAGGCGTTCAAATTGCATATTCAATTTTTTTTACTTGCGTACTAGAAGTAATCTCTGCGCATGCGCAAGCTATTCAGCGATAGAGAACGAGGTCATTTTCTCCTGTTTTCTTTTCGCTCGCGCACGCCCTCGAATTAACGGAGCTTGCTAGAGTGTGATAGAAAATAAATATTGCCAAGTTTTAATACATACGCATCTCTTTGAATATGATTCTTCACCTAAATATTTTACAATCGCTATAATCTACAATGTAAACCTTCTGATAGTCATTGCATTCTGGGTTGCAGTAGGTTCGAATTTTTTATCCACGCAGGGGGAGGGGAAATAACAAATTTTTTGAGAAGTATACGAGAAAGTTTAGGGGAGGCCACTCCCGCTGGTTGAGTTATCGTGTTCACAGACAGACATAATTCTCAAAAGTGTGTTTTTCGGTCTCAGGGTCGTCTAAAACTCGAGGTCGAATTTTTCGATGCTTACACTATTTTCGTATACCAGAAAGTAAAAATAAATATATGATTAAGCACTCTAGTTTTTGCGTAATAAATAATTGTAACCAGGGGAAAGACTTTGTGCACAATGTGTATTTAATAAATTCCTTCAAGATCCTCATTGCGATAGAAAATTTATAACTGGGTTTCTTTTTATGAGGCGAAATTTAACCTTTGAAGAATCACTTACGGGTTTGCATCCAGCTCAGTGTTAAAGAGATGGTACAAAAAAGAATGAAAGAAAGTCGCACGGTTTACCTCAATTAAAGCGGTCAAGGAAAGAAGCTAAGGGCGATTCGAAATGCCCTTCAACAAATAACTTGAGTGGTTCATGGTTAGCGTAGATGCACCATTTACGACTATTTTTTTCAATTCCTACTATTAGTTCACACTCTCCCTATATATATTTATCTATATATCTTGTTCAAATTTTCAATTGTTAATAAAATACTTTTTATTCATCCACTCAAGTTCAAATACATTTTTTAAAACTTGTAGTGGATGACACTTGATGTTAATACAGTTTTTTCAAATATTAATTCATTAATTAAATTTAATTAATTAATTTTAGTTTTATATGGGAGAAAAAAATTTCTCTTATATAAGATATTTATCAGGATATAAAGTTAGGAATATATACCGTCAGTTACGAAGCGTATAGATCGCTGACCTAAGTAGGAATTGACTTAATTTTTTTTTTATATTACTTGTTTTTATTTCGCTCACTTTCATGAAATGCCAAAGCCATTGTCTTTCTCATAGCAATTTTTTACATAAAATTCACAAATTTCGGTGGATTGTTTTACAGGCCATAAGAAAACATGGCACTGTATGAGTTATATGTTAATCAGTGCGATAATTTTGCAAATGGGAAACCAATTGAAATATATATTTATAATTGAATTGTTGATTGCAGAAACCACACGAGTCAATATTTTTTTTCTTTCAAAATTGCGTTCATGCTGTCTTCCCATCCTAAAGGGGTATTTGCATAATATATATTAGAATTATCCTCAAATTTCGGTAACGCTCAGGAATTTGACTACGTTTCAAAGAGATTCAGACGGTCTGTCTACAAATTAGCACACACAACACACGGGATAGTGTTTTGACTCTGTGATGATTTAATATCAAATAGGAGTTACGACAGGGGTTTTATTAGCTAAGTTCTTTTCTTTAGTGGTTTCTTTTCTTTTTTATTTTATGTTAATTCATCGACGCGGAAGTCCGTTAATATCATATAGAAGTTATACTACAATTAATTTATTTTTCCACTTCTCGGAGAACTTTACTTTCGTTTCCATTAAAAAGCTTCTATCTTTTTCGTACTTAATTTTGGAATTGAATATTTATATATTTTGCAAAACGAAGTTAGTGTCAATTGATTCATCATTTCTGTTTTTCATACTCTTTTGCACTGTGCCAATCTGCATGAGATTTTCTGCTACAACTTTCGTTAATAAATCTGTGACAATCAGATCTGAGATATTGTTGGGAAGCTAAAAGCCCGTCTTAGACGGGCACAAATCTTCTATGAGAGAAGAAATTACAAGAGTCAATTAAAGCCACATTGTAGATATATAATAACTACAAGGTAAAAAATAACCATTCTTTAAAAAACATTAATCTACTTACTTAAAGCTCCCAGTATTTCGATATTATTGACTCATATGATTCCTGCAATCAATGATTCAGTTATAATTCAATGCATGCCCGGCATTTAGACTTTTAGGTTTTTTCCCACATAGATTGGAATAAAAAAAATTTTAATCAATTGAACTTTAATCTTCTCTAAAGAAAATCATGCTTCCGCGGATCGACATATTATGCAATATTTCCTTAAGCGAACAACGATTCCTTTTCCGAATAACAATGGAAAAATTCGAAGTAGTTTAATTAAAGTTTTAGCCTGAAGCTTTTGTGCGGTGGTGCAGATGAGGGGGACGGTTCACCACGGGCGGCACTTTGAAATAGATCGCAATATCAGACATTCAGGAAAACAATTTTACAACTCAGAAAGGCAGCGACACTAGTCTTTTGTCGGTAAATTGCCGATATGTGAAAGAAAACTGGTGGTGGACGCGCGATTTCGCAACCTATCTGCAGAGATCGAGTGCGTCAAACGACCAATTACGTTACTTTTTTTAAATTTTTTTATTTATTTAAAATCCACACCTGTCCGGCCTACCCGAAAGGGTGTAAGGCCTTTAACAGACCGATGGGGAAATATAAAAGCAATACAAGAATATCAATATGACATGACCAGTGGCGAATCCAGGGGGTGGCTATCGGGCTGCAGCCCCCCAGAACTCGACCGGAATTCTTTATTTTATTTAAAATCACTACAGCTGTTTTTTCTTAATCTCCCTTTTTAAAAAGTGAAAACATTTCTTCCTGATTTTTGACAGGCTCGAAAGTTTTCCCACTTTTGTACTCATTCCACTCGTATTCGCAGCGTTGACGCGGTCATAAACTTGTTTTTGCTAGTTATTTCAATGTGTTTTTGGTTAAATTATCGAAAGTATTGTAGTGTTCTTTATGATTCTTATTGCCAGGTGAGTAAAGTCTGTAAAGTTAAAATGTTTTGGTTTACATAGGCCATAAGATTTGACATTTGTCAAGACGATACAAAACTTTTTATAACTCAGCCTCCCCCAGACCCAAATCCTGGATTCACCACTGTACATGACACGCACAAAAGCATCACAAACACAGTACAGAAAGTTACAAACATTGCAAAAAAGGGAAGGCAACAAAATAAATAAAGTAACCTAAAACACACACACACTCGCTAGAAGAAAAAAACAATACGCCACTGAATAGATATAGAACCATAAATTAATTGAATCAATTACGTTACTAATAATTTTTTTTACAATTAGGTTACTAATAAAATGTTTTTTTTACAATTACGCAACGATTACGTTACTAATGATTTTTTTTTTTTTACAATTACGTAACGATTACGTTACTAATAAATTTTTTGTACAATTACGTAACGCTTACGTTAATAATTTTTTTTTACAATTACGTAACGATTACGTTACAAATACAATGTTTTTTCCCTAGAATTTATTTTTTTACTTTGAGGTTTATGAGACCTATGTAACTTATAAAGGAAGGGCGGCATGTTGCAAGTTCACACCGGGCGGCAAAAATGGATCTGCACAATGACAAAAAAATATATATAATAGGATATTTTCTACAAGTAGCCTAATAAAAAGAGAACTTGAACGTGAATGAATTGAAAAAAATTTTACAATGATAAAATAATAGGAAATAAGATAGTATCTCAGAAGTAAAAGTTACATAAAAATATAACAAAAAATCTATTTAAATATGAATGACGTAAAAAACAAGACTTACTAATTGGCATGCACCCTTTGCATGCAGTTGAATTGCATATTTGTGTCGCTGTACATGGCAGGATACTGCAAATAAGTAAATAGATTATTAAAAAGAATCTTGCGAATAATGCTAAACAAAGTTCCACGTTGCCGATGACAAAACTCATATTCAAATTTCCCATCGACATCGGAATTGAAAACAATGTTTAGGTTGCGAAAATAGAACAGGTGCTTTTAAAAATACCCCTTACACATAAATTCATTCATAGTACATGAAACTAATACTAGTAGTTCTATGGACAGTACACCTCGCATTAAAAAAAAACCCTGTTTTTTATTGCAGTCTTTAAAGGTTTAGGCATTTTTTTCGAATTCTAATTATTTACACATATCTCTGCTTTTATTAGTATTCACAAAATTGCAATTAAATGTTTGCTTTTATGAGTGTTAAAAATTACAATTCAATGTCTCGCCATCACCAAAATGATTCAAAAGTTTTAATACCGCCAAACTCGCAAAATAATGAAAGTGTCAATACGAAATAAAAATAAATATAAATGCTTACATATATGTCGTTTTTAATGATCTCAAGGAACATTCATGCCGAATTCGAAGAAAACCGGACAACGCGGTTGACCATGACTGAGTAACAAACGAATTTACAGACAAATAGGCGAACGGTGAAGTAGAAACAGGAGGTCGTCTCTCTCGGTCAATGAAACGGAAGCACATTATTCGCAGTTTGTGATGGCTTATTAGAAGTAAGGTGCATAAATGTGTAAAGGCACAGAATGTCCAATGATTTAAAATATGACATCCGACGAAGATTTGCTATACGTGATTTCGCACTCTTTTTCTCATAGTAGAAACCACTTTCTCAAAGCTCTTTGTCCAAACTATGACTGAAAAAGCAGAAGGAGCTGGATTCGAATGTGGCAGGCTTAAATAAGTTTGAAATACATGCTTTATGGGCGCATGTAGGGGAAAGTGGGGTAAATCCGGGTACCTAAGACTCGAAGTCTTGTTGGAGCTAAACTATTCGACAGAGAGCTTGTCAAATGTTATTAAAATATTCATTGTTTATCGGAGTACAATGTATCTTTAAAAAAAGTCATAGTTTTACTACTTTTTTTACTAATGATATTTTTATAAAAAAAGTCACGCCACCTGGTTAGTGGGGTCGAACCGGGTACACATGTTACCTCTATGGGAAATTAGGAAAACTCGATTTTCAGTGTAAAAATAGCAGACAATTTTATTTTGTATGACAATTTAAGAATATTAATTACAAAAAAAGTTCCCGTGTAAAGCAGTTGTTTCCTCCCTACGCGCCACTGCAACTTTTGTGGGTCCAGTTAAGACAGTTTCTACATTGGATTAACCCTTCTCATTTATTTAAATTAGAAAATACATCATTAAAATATAAACAATCAACGTCTGATGTGATTTATCGTCTTCATTGGATGAATCATCATTACTGGCTGTCCTGGTCCAACGCCACTTGGAGTACCCGGTTTTATCCCGAGTGCAGAGGTTATAAAAAACGAAATAGAACCGTGCAAATATTGAGCTACATCTTTATTGTTTGATAGGGTATAAATCCTTAGTAAACATATAATAAAAGCTGTACTAAATATAGTTTTTATAACTGTTATGATTATTTATATTATAATAGCCATAGGCGGCTGGTGCACCAAAAAAGTGGGGGGTCAAAAGAGATGCGAGTGTGTGGGTGGGGCGCTGATTTTTTTTTTGTAAAATGGACTATATTATTGGATTTTAACGTCATTATTGATTAAATGACCTTCTCTAAAAAATTCGCGACACGACCTCAAAAATCGGAACGGATGGCCACCGTAGAGTCCCTCCTTCCAATTCAAAGTTCAATTTCAATTCTCATGAAATAACAACATGAGAAAAATATAAAACGCTTACCTATTAAGTCAATTCTTCTTTCTTTAAACTCGTGAATTGATCAATGATGTCGTCACAAAACGGCGTACTCCCAAACACAGAGAAAGCTGGTCAGTTATAAATTTATTTATTTGATATTATGTTATACAATATACATCCGTATTATAAATTAGAAGAAAGACGGCCTGCGATTTTTGTTTTTCGCAAATTGTTCTATTACCTTTGTAAAGTCAATATCTACAGTATTTTCGATCTTCAAAACAGCAAGTGCAGAAAGCCTCTCGTGAGACATACTATTTCTAAGGTATGATTTTAAAGATCTTAAGCATGAAAAACTTCTCGCACATGATGCAGTTGAGACAGGTATCACAAGGAGAATTCGGATTAGTTTTGTCAAGTATGGAAATATGTATATCACAGAGTTCCTTTTCAACAAGAAAATTGCATCTTTTCCTCAGTTCTGTTATCTCCGTGGATATTTCTGGCAAAGAGTCGATGTATTTTTTGTACACTTTCTGAAAAATTTGTATCTCCCCCTTTATTTTTTTCCATATCAAGATCATATGTTTCAGAGACTTTTTGAACTGATGCAATTTTTATGATCTTTGATGAATTGGAACATGTTACATCTTTTAGAGATTGAAAAATATCCAATTCATTTTCTTTGAACCTTTCGTTTGTGTTTAAAGTAGCATCTATAACTGGAAAAGCAATTTACGTTTAATAGAACGATTTAACACTTTGTGACATGCTGAAGGAACTGCCGCCTATTTCCGAAGAGACCTTTCTAGAGCGTGGAAGTTTTGGAGAAGTTAACGATTTTGCTTCACAAATATCGTTAACATATATCACAACTTTCAAAAAAATCTTCACTTCGGAATTCATGCAAACATTCTTTTGTTGCATTAACCAGTTCTTTAACTATTAAAAAAATTGGCGATTTTGATTGCAAAGCTTTTGAAAGCGTATTTGTAGTTTCCAAAACTCTTTGGATCAGAAGTAGACAAAAAATGAATTGGAAACTTTCGATATTATTCAGCAAAGCTTCAGCTTGGGATCCATTTTTCGATGGATCGTTAATTTTGAACTTTGAAAAGTGAGGGGGCAAGGCCCCTTTACTTTTGCAAGTGAGGGGGCAGTTGCCCCCCTTTCCCCCCCGGACGAGCCGCCTATGATAATAGCCCAAATCTTTCTATAACGCTCACGTGGTTTGTGGTTTGGCTACGTGCCAGAGGTTCAGACCATACAGCCTGTCTACAAATTAGCATACACACAGGAAACTGTTTTGATTCTTTTTTGTGATGATTTAATATCAAATAGCAGTTATGATAGGTGTTTTAACGTAGGACTACGTTCCTCCCATTCGAGTCCCAGGAAGGAAATTGATTCACACGCCAAAACGCCACGAAACTTGGTATGGGATATCCTCTATATCTTGGTAACTACATATTTTAAAAACATAACTAATGTCTTATTTTAGAGATAAAGGGTAACAACAGGAGCTACAAAAAACTTACTTAAACTTAAAAACATACGAGAGAATTCGAGAAACTAAAGAGGCACGAGATTAAAGTTTGAAAAGACAGTCTCCCGTCATTTTTTTAGCTGATTTTTAGCAGTTTCTTTTCTTCCGTTTATTTTATGTGGATTCATTGATGCGGATTTAATATCAAATAAGATTTATACCAGAATTATTTTTTTTTCCTAATATAATCTTTTAGCATTTTTTTGTTTGCTTATTTTATGTTTGCTTTTTTCTCTGTGTGTTTGGAAAATAAGAATCTTTTTGTTAAATTATAGGATCTTGAACTTATCCAGCGGACAGACGTAATTGCTATTTGACAGGGGTTTTTTCAGATAAGTTAAACAGTTTATTTTATTTTTTTTATTTTACGTTGCTTCATCGATGCGGATATCAAATAGGAGTTATTTATTTTCCAAAATCTTCTAGCATCTTTTTTATTTTAATTTGCGTATTTTTTCCCTCTTTTTGCTAAATTGTCCCATTGGTCTGTGTCATTATCAAATGGAACGAATGAGACTTCTGTTATGGCGTCAAAAAACTCAGACAGCTTTTTAATGCAAAAATATGCAGACTTCATTGATTTCCTTCTTTACTTTCTCGTATACGAAGTATACAAAGAGAAAGTATTGTAATCGTCAAAAAATTCGGACTCGAGATTTTGACGAATCTCCACGTTTTAGACCTCCCTGAGACCGAAAAACACAATTTTAGAATCATGTCTGCCTGTGTGTCTGTCTGTTAACACGATAACTCGAAAACTATTAAAGCTACGGGGATGAAATTTGGTATATGGTCTTTAAACATAATTTTTATGTTTATATCAAATTTTGGACAAAATCCGTCAACGGGAAGTCTGTCTGTTTGTATGTCCGCGGTCATGTGAACACTATAACTCAAAAACTTGTATAGCTAGATGGATAAAATTTGGTACACAGTTTTATCGTCATGAATGTAGGTCCGTTTCAAATTTTTGGGCCAAATCCGTCAAACAGGTGTTCAAATATTATTATTTTACTCAAGTTAGTATGGTTGGCGATTGACCTTGGTGGTCTACGAAGGAAATTGTACAGAGCCGCAAACACGCGCTTCGGAAATTATACCAACCCACCCCCTGAACCGAAGCTTCGTGCTGACATTCTCCAGATGGAAGGTATGGTGAGATCTTGCGTGATATCTGTAGTAAGAGTTCATTCTCAAAAACGTTAAATAAAGTTGTGGTACCTCAGCGCGCGTAAAAATTGAGAACATACGTAATTTGTTTTGCAAAATATTAAGTTTCAGGAATTCATGAATTTTATGTTTCATTGTAAATCACAATTCATAATTTTTTCCTCAAAATAACCAGACCTTGAGTAAATACCCCAAGAATATTTACCTACCCACTGGGTGTTTACACACACCACATTACTGGTCGTATGCGAGAAAGTTTCGGGGAAGCCACTCATGCTGGTTTTATTACAATTTTTTCATTTCTGAAGCACTCCGCCAGTGTGCACGAGATTTTCTACTACAACTTTTGTTAGTAAATCTCTGCCAATCAGATCTCAGATATTGTTGACGGGCACAAATCTTCTAGTTAAATAAGGATGGTTTAAAATCGAGCATTATCGAGTTGATGTCTTAAAACAAATAAACCTTCACAGATGAAGTGAATTCAACAGCAACATCACTCCACTATGACAGTTCCTTTTTCTTGACTAATAGAGTGTAATTCAGATCTGTCTGTTAGGAAGGAGAACTAATAGCGCCAGAATAAAGGATACCCTGTTTTACCCCACTCTTCCTTAATTATTGTTGTTTTTACACGTTTTTATTTCACTTGACTTGTTTCGTGATTATTAAGATAGAATTTTGTAATCGATTTTCCACAGTTTATTTCCTGTTGCGATGGGGTTTTCAAATTTTGTACACTTGTGTGTTTCCACGGTTTTAAAATTTTCAGAATTTAATTATCATTAATAAATTGATTTTAGTTAAATTTTGATTCCTTAAGAGGGGCGTCACCCGGCTGTGAATGTGAGAAAAATTGATTTTAATATCTCATAATATTTAAAATGATTAGTTAAAGACTAAAAAGTAGAAAAATCATAAAAATAAAAAGTAAAAAAAAAACCACGTTTTTATTGGTGTACTAAAAAGTAGAAATTATTTTTTTTTCAAAAATATGGACAGAGTTGATATAAATATTCAAAGCAAATTTAATAACTTTCACGATATATTTTAATTTCTAATGAATGTTTTGATTTTTTTTTTACTCATTGTAGCTTAATTTCTTTATACTATTGTTTCAGTGGCTTAGACTTTTATGATTATTTTAAAGTACATATTTTTGATATGAAAAACATTTTTTACTTTTTGGTACGATAATAAAACCGCGCTTTTTTCAAAAGTTTATTTTTTTATTACTATCAACTCTTTGTCTCTAATATATTTCATAATTCCTTATTGGAAATATTATGAAATATTATATCATTTTCTGTGTTTATAAGGAGTTCCTATCGCCGAACAATCGTCTATTTGTTGATAAAATTGATTTAAGATTTTATCTTATTTCTGTTTTATTTCTACTGACTAATTACTCAGTTTTTTAGATATTTTTTATCATATTTCATTTAACAAAATTATGCAATCTCTTTTAATACTTTTCTCTCCAAGGAACATTTTTACGACGAACGGAAGTTTCGTGATCTTCCTTTACCGATTTATATCAGAATAAAAAAAATATAGATTTAAGATAGATAAAGAAATTGTGTTATTACTAGAAATAATTCTAACAAATTATCTCAAGTATTTAGAGAAAAACTGCTAAATATCTTACCATTTTAAAGAAACAAGAGTAACTTAAAAAGTTATTAACAGAATTGAATCAGTATTTGATCTTTATTTTTTTTCTAATTAATGTATAATTTTATAGTTTTGTTTACTCCTCATATTACTATTTGTAGAGAGTAGATTCAGAAATATTTGATCTCGAAACTTTTTTATATGTAGTATATCTCAAGTAGTACGAAATATTCAACAATTTTGTACAATAGGACATAAGAAAACATTATACAATATTGTATATTTTGAATTTTAGGTATTTCGCACAGTACTATCCGATATAAAAAAATATTGAGCAACGTCGTACAGTAATATCCGATACTGTGAATAATGTGTGATGTTGTACAATATCTTTCCGCTACTAGAAAATATCCCCCATTAAAATAACTTCAGATATCTTGTGTCACAGAGTACGATTTCGTCGCTTAACAAGCAACACCACGTATTTCAATTTTCAAAGTTTTGCAAGAGGAAAATAATTTTTTTTCGCGACCAATAACGAATGTTTTAGGATTTTTTTTCACATCTGGTATAAACATGCAGCCTTATATTCATACCAGTTGTGAAAAAAAATCAGAAGTTTCCGTTACTACAAGAGTTAGTAGTTACGAAAAATTCAGTTTTTTCTTATTCTTGCAAAATTTCGAAAATTCAGATAGATGGTTTTGCATGTTAAGCGACGATTTCATATTCTATGTACTGAATTTCTGATTTCTTTCTTTGTGAGAGCTTCGATTTACTTTTACCTGCGACGTTTCAGCAGGAAATGTACTCACCTTTATGCCGAACCTCTTTCGTGCGAAGAAGACATTGGCTCCCAAGCCGTAACCAAACAGCATAGACAAAACGCCGACAACTATCACATAGCCGTAGTCCTCGTCAATAGCGATTGTCAGGGCCATCTCGGAAGCTGGTTAGAAGTACAAAAAAAAATATTGATTGAAAGCAAATAAAAATGATACCTTTAGTTCAGTAAATGAGAAAATTTTATCAAGGTCTTGATGTTAAGCCGTATAACATACCTGTAGATTATTTTATCTATGGTATAATTTTTTATCGGTGATATTTTTGCAACTAACTTTCTTTTGCTATCTGCCATAGTTTTTGGGATAAAGAGATCTAAATACCAATATTTGTTAGTAAGAGTGCTGCTATCAGCCTCAAATGATAGCGAGTAGCCTCTTTAATAAATGCAGACACGGGCAGATTAATTCCCTAGAGGACCCCTGCAGTGGTGCAGCGAGGGTAACTGGTGCCCGGGGTATAATATGACTAGCAGTACGCGCACGGCGTTGCCCATGGAATCAGGACTTCAAAAAAGTGGGTGAAAAAAAGTGCCCACAATGGCAAGAAAAAGTTTTGAAAACAAAATCGAAACAAAATATACACATTATTGATATTCCCGCTTATTTTTCTTTGCGAATGACGTCATCTGCCGCGAAGAAGGTCACGTTGCAACAATGCATTGTGGGATGGTCCGGAGAATCTCTCGCTGTTAAATCTCGCTACGAAAAAAATGTTTGAAGCGATCAGAGAAAAATTAATTTTTAAAAAACGAAAAAGGATATTTTAATAGTTCTTGTTTTAAATCCGACATAAACGTTCCATTTGTAGGCTGAAAAAAAAAATGAAAATTATAGAGATACTAGAACGTCAGATGCGATAATTTAAAGAAATCTTGATTAAAAATTATCATAAAAGTGGCTATTTTTCAAAATTTTTTCAAATTTCAGTAAATTACGTTAGAAATTCAAAATTAACTTCATTAGAACGGAAATCGCGTGCTCTTTCCGATGGTGTATTTATTTTTGTCGTACAGTTATCCGAAACCATGCTATTGAGAAATTAGTGCGAAAAATCACCCAAAACAACACAAAACATTAAATAAAAAATTTTCTAGAATAAATTTTAAAATTTCGTCTTCGAGGTGCATTGAGTCACCATTAAGACTACCTGTGTGCCAAATTCCAAGCTTGTAAGTGTGATAGATTCGTCTGGACATCGCACGCAGACACGCATGCATGCACACACACACACAAACATTGCCTTTTATAAGTATATATTCTTTTGCCACCCAGTGGTTTCCGCCCCAGGTGCCAGTCTTAGGGGGCACCATTGGGACAAAACATTAGTGCGTATACGCCACTTTTCAGTGCGAAATATCATATCTTGTCGAATAAAATAAAGCCGTGGTCAGAAGAAAATTCAAATTCAGAAGAATCTGGTTCTGAAATATCTAAGCGATATTCATCTTCAACATCATCTAAATCAGATTCACTCAAATCAGAATCATCAGGCTGTACACAAGTCATGATAATAAAAAATCGGATAAAAAAACCAAAAACTACTCTCTAGGAATTCTTACAAATAAACTAAACAAACATATCTTAGAACAGTTCACTTTCAAACTGCAATTAGTATCGTGCTACCATCTAGTGGGTAGAAATGTCAATAAAAGTCATCGAAGCAAGCATATAAAGAATAATTAGTGAAAGGCTCGCTACACAGTGTTAAATTTTATATTTCCCGAGCTATACTCGGGATGAGGCAGATTTGAACGATTCGCAAAGCCGGGAAAATATTTCTACATTGAGAATTTGATGAATAACAAAAATGGAGAAAACAAATAAGCAAAACGATGAAAGAAGACAGAAAGTTAGTCAGTAATTAGGAGAAACACAACACACTCACCAAATAGTCTTGGAGAGCTTCAAAAATCGCTCTCTACGCAATAGTTAAGCAACAGTTCTGAAGGCGGAAACTAAGTTTCTCGAGTTAGGTGGTGGTTCGGCCCTTCTGCCCGCAGCCCAGGTTTGGCGCTTGGCCAATTGTGTGATGGTGCTTTTTTTTCCTTCTCCCACCCGAGGCTGTCCTTCGTGCTCTTGGCTTGTTTTCTCGTTGAATATTATGTGTAGTTGTGGTTTTGCTTTCACGTTATTCTGACGGAAACTCATCTGCTTTAATACACATTCGTTTTCTTTTATTAGAAAAGTCAGTCATCGAAAAAAGATGCATCGAGAATTTTCTGAATTACAATTCAGATAATTATATTTACAAAGCTGGGGTAAAACTGTACCCAGATAACATGCAAGTTTGATTTTGACTTGATATTGCCTTGTCATAGCAAATTTGATGCGACAAACTTGAAGCGAACTTGTGGCAAGTTCACCGTGACAACTAGCGCCACCCTCTCTTGCATTGCAAGCTTGCAGCAAATTTGCAAAACAAGCGTGATGCAAAGATAGCACAAAGAGATAATTATATTTGTCTCTGTTTTAAAAAACATCCGATTTTTAAGAGCATCTCCTAGACCGTCCTTCTTTTTATTAATTCAATAAATCAATGATAATTTGTAAAAAAACTAACTTTTTTACAGAAAAAAATTTTGAAACATTTTCCATCTTTTTACTAAATATAGCATTCGCACTTCAAAGAAAACTATATCGCCTTTTTCTGAATGTTGAAATTCTAGCTTTTATAAACAAAATTAAACCGAAAAAACAATCAATGTTTGTTGAAAAATAAACTTATACATTTTGTCCCATTTTAAAGTAATTACTTTTGAACTCTAATTTCATAATTTATTCTACTAACAAAACGTAGTTATTAGCGAAAATCGCTCTCTCTTTGACTTCAAATCATATTCGCAACTCAAAAAATTAACGAAAGCAAGAAAATAGTTTAAAATAAATCGTATGCGAATCGAATCGAACGATGTATTAGTGAAATCTATCTTCTCCTGTCAGAGTTTAACTGGCCGAATGGTTACCGCGTCCTCTTACCGAGCGCTAGGTCGCGAGCCCTATCTTGGGTTGTGTTCGTACTCTGTTTTTGCTATAATTTGCAATGAGTTTGCAATGCAAGCTTGCTGCAAGTTCGTCCTATGGTGACTTCGAGGCTTGCGTTAACTTGCTGCAAGCTTGTTTCACACTTGCACACTTGTCGTGACAAATTTGCAGATTTACAGTGCAAGTCTGCAGCAAATTTGCTGCAAACTAAAATTGCTATCTGGGTATATGAAAACTTTATTTTAATTGTATTCTTTTCAGAAATATGTTTTAGAGCATTGTTCTTTTCAAATATTTTTCGGAGCTGAGAGCCGCCACTGATTATAAATGGAATCAAATTCCAGACAGGTAAGTAAGAATAATTGTTTGTGGCTACTACAAAATCATCGCCAACCTACATTTTTGAAGGAAATTTCAAAAAATAAATCTTTTCTTAACCAATCAATTTGTATCTGGACTTAGAACGAAAGGTTCAGCCGTCACCTAGTTCTGTACTAACTTTGGTGCTTTCAATAACGCCTCTGTCTATAAAGACTGGTCTACCTAGGTGTCATATCTACTTAGGGTTTCTTTCCCGGATCCCGGGAACTCCGTAAGATTTTCATACTTTTTGCATTCCCTGGAATTATACTTGCTTCCCGGGAACAATAAATTGTAAAATTATTCAGAAAATTACCTCTCAAGAATGATATTTTACAAAATTATGTTAAAGTCGAGTTTGGCTATGAAAAGATTGTTTGTTAAAATACCGAAATAGGCTAAAATAGTTTGTTAGGCAATGCTTGAAAGATTTTTAGAGATAGCAATTTCAAAAGCATTAATTGATATTAAAGACCAAATAATTTTGTCTAATGCAGAATTTGAAACTCTAACTGCAATTGTAGCAGCCCTGATGTCAGTAAAAATTGGCCTAGAAAAACTACGCAGTCGAAAAGAGACTTGTTAACTGCCGAAGGAGTGTTTGCTTTCATTATTGGAGAGTTGAACCAATGTGAAGTCTCCTCTAAATCTTTCCCACGACAGTGAGGATCACACAAGGAAGTCCCCGGAGCGACGCAAGAGGAAACATAAGAGTAATAAAAACGGCCCGGGCTTACGCAAGCCTAGAGAGGTCCAGGGAGTGAGTGCGGTACCGTTTGAGTAGGCCACATGCGTATAGCCGACAAAGACCTTCGGTCAAGAGTTGACCTCTTCCAGTGATCACCTGGGAAGGAGGCACACGACTGCGGCTGGTCGATTTGTCCAGCTGGAGGACGAGTCACCGAGAAATAATTCATCAGTCACTCCCCTGGCCTCTGAGGGAAAGTGTTTAAGAAGGAAAAGACGAGAGGACGATCAGAAAGAGAGAGCTAAGATAAAAACACGCGGAAACCTAACTCCGTTGTGATGTGTTTCGAGATCCGAAACTTAGATGAAACTGGCGTATTTTTGACCCCGTGATTGTAGCCAAATTTTTGGCTGGACTAGCTCTTATGATGGCGAGCTGTCGCATTTAATAGAAGCGTCCCTTTGGTGGATTTCATTAATTTAACGAGCGTTCGTACAACCTTGTTGTCATATACCGTCCCTCGGTATCTTTCTTACTCATCCTGAGTTGACCTTAGTCAGAGTATGGTTATAAGCAATATATGGAACATCGTGTGGAAACATCAAATTGATAACAAAATAAAATAAGCATCCCTTTGATGGATTGCTGCATTCTAACGAGCGTTCGAACAACCTCGTTGTCATATACCGACCCTCGGTGTTTCCCATAACTCGCCCTGAGTTACTACTTACTGCTGAACTCTCATAGTTCCTGAACTTTACGATAAAATTGCATCTCCGAGTATACTCACCGTTGGTAACTTCGACATTGACTCTCGGGATCTATATCCGGGACTTGTTTATCTTCATTTTTGAACTGTATATACCAACTGTATATTGACTTGTAAAATATTCAAGAAGTTTATTAAATTTGATATACTGAAATTCTGTGGCTTCTTTAAGTCTGTTGATCTCTGATCAGACCCCGGTAAGACTGGGCCACGACATCACACCAACAAAACTCGGAATTTGCACAGAATATATGTTCTCTGCTCTAAAGAATTAGTGAGAGACGCAATGTCAGTTTAGTTGGATTACTTCTACTGTTGCAGTTATTATTGATCTTTCACGTTTAACAAATAATAACTCTTTGATTCAACAAGCTAAAATGATTATGAAAAGGCTTTTTTGGAATAGAAATCTTTAACGTTGTAAGAAAAATTAGAAAAAGAAATCCACTCAAAGACAAAGGTCCTACGTTGTTCAACTACCAAGAGTTCTAGCTTGAGCAAGATAGTGAAGCAAGAATTTCTGTTATTTGACTCAACAGAAAATCGATAATCAAATATTATAAAACTGGGCGAGGCTTTGGAAGCAATTCTTCCAATATCAGTTAAAGCTGAGAGGGCATTTTCTGTAGTTGTTCATAACAAAGCTGCGAATTAGGCTGAATGATAAAAGCCTAGATTGCTTACATTTTTTAAAATCCTACTTTAAATAATGAATAATGAATAAATTTTATTTGTATTTTGTAGCTCAATATATAAAGGAGCATAAATTTTGGTTTTTAAGAATATCATATTTTGTATAATTATTATTGATATCAATTAAAAATAACTAATTTTTAGATTTTTTCAAATTTTGATGCATTCCCGGTTTTTTTGTACATATTATGTTCCTGGGATTTCCCAGAAATTCCCGGGAAGGTAAAAAGGCCAGGAAATCAGAAACCTTAATACCTATGGAGGTTTTTGTATTAATTCATATAATCTAGGTGACAAGTACTTGTGAGTGCTATTTTAACTGTAACCTGCTATAACTGTTAATTGAACGAGAGTTTCGGTTTCGATTTCCCTTCCTATTCCTACTAATAAATGTCTTGCATGGAAAAATGGCTGGTTATTTTCGAATTTGATTCGAGAACTGTTTTAAAGTCACTGTTTTTTAAAAACTATTTTCAGTCAAGCAATTACAGTTACTGATACGCTGTTTGCGTAATATGTTATTTATTTGCACAAAGGATAACAGAACACTAGGAACAGTGGCCTAGGCTGCAACTTTTGCCGTCCTGTGCGAACTTGCAACATGTCGCCGTTTCATATACAAATGCCCAAATACATAAGGCACATAAAACCTCGAAGTAAAAAAACTAAATTCCAGGAAAATCATTTTATTAGTAATGGAATTCGTCGTTTGAAGCCCTCGATTTCTGCAGACTGGTTGAGAAATCTATTTCTGTCAGCCACGTATCAGCAATTTACCGACAAAAGGCCAAAAATGCGATTTAATTACGTTATTTTTTTTATATGCACTTGGATTGAGCAAGTGTCGCTGCTCTTCATAGTCATAAAATTGTCTTCCTGCCTGGTCTGATTTTGCCACCTTTTCGAAGTGCCGCCCGAGACGGACCGCGCTCGCCCCCCCCCCGGTGGCGGCGCCACTGACAAAGAATAACTTGAAGAGTGTGTAATCGAGTTTGCTAGTTATCTAATTATCTTTTATATGGGCATATTTTTATTTTAATAGAATTTCGAAAGAGTAACTCTGATTATCATTATATATAGATTACGTCTTATGATTCTTAAATTGCATCGGTCATAATTTTAATCTCTCATGACAAAGCTGCCGGCGTACAGTGGTCCAGTTTCGGTTTGTAGCGCGACAAAAATCGAAATTTCGAGGTCGGCAAATGAGTTTATTTTCTTTGGAGGCCGGTAGAGAAACGTTTGGAACCCTGAAAGCCGTAAATTGTTTTGTATAAACACACAGTCTTAGGAGGATTCACGGAGGTTAAAGTTGGGGAATGTCTTTCGAACACTTGAGTATCATTTCAGTGAGACTTAAGATTTCGGTCGGAAAAATCTTGCACTGCTCTTTATCCGTCTAATTTTAGATTTTTCCTAATGTCCAATTCCAGGTCCTGTAAATAACACCATTTTTCATAGATTATTTGAATACTAGCTGATCCCGCGCAGAACATCTGTGCACAGTTATCCGCGCATCGTGCATTTTTGGCCAAATTGGCGCATTCTGTCTACGTAGTTGATAAGAGGGGTTAAGATGCATTGGGGCCGCAGCCCCCCCCCCGTAAATCTGACAGATATGGCTTGATGAAAATGGAAATTATACCTGTTAGTGAATGCATGTACCAAATGAAGAGAATTTATTAGGGAATAATATTAGAAAGAAATATGTGTAGTACTGAAGACCAGAAATAAGTCTTCAGGCAACGCCGCAAAGACGAAATATTTCAGCCATGATTTCATTTCTTAAACTCCGAGTGAGACTACTACCTGTGAAAACGAGAGGGGGTGTTCTTTCCTCGACTTTCATATATGCCAGAGGTTCCCAACCTGCGGTACGCGTACCCCTGGGGTACGCTAACTCAAGTCCGTAATGGCGGACAAAAGGAAACATAAGGGATTTAAAATGTTATAGAATTTTGTTTCCCCAAGTTTCGTGTAAAAAGTAAAAATTATGCAAGTCCTAAACCTATCCTCCAAATAGAAGAAGAGAAAGCAAAAGGGAGTGTAAATTTTAGCTATCCTTATAAGTTGATACGAAATTATTACAATACTGATTTCATCTGCTTTGACGTTGAACTAATACTATTGTAAAAATGGAATAAAATGTAAAATCAAAAATAAGTACTGCAAATATTATAAATTTCAGTCATTTGACTCTTAAACTTACCCAGGTCCTTAACTTTATTGATCAAAACTTCTCTCTATAGACGGATGGTTGGAGGGAGAATATGACAGAAGGGTGTTGTGACACTTGAGTACAGTGGTATTTGCGTACATGTCATTAACATCTAATGAATCATCTGTAGCTCAACGGCAAGACAGGTTGTAATGATTAGTGTGGGTTAACTAGAATTTATGCTGCTAGCAAGTTTTGCGAGCCTACAGAAAAATAGAAAGTTTATCTAAACATAAAAGCTATTTTGAAAATTTTTTGTTATTTGTATCGATATAGGTACATCTTCATATACAAAAGGCAAATACATTGACTCGCTCATCATGAAATCTCCCAAACCACTGGGTCTAGAAACTTGAAATTTGGCAGACTGTCGCTTCTTGGGGAATAGGTGCTCACTAAGAAAGGATTTTTCGAAATTTTAAATAGAATTTAAATTATTTAAAAATTACTTGATATTTTAACGTTTTTCTGGAATAACTTCGGATCTTATTATCGCAAAAAACCATTTTTACATCATCTTAAAGACAAAAAAAATTAGGATCGATTAAAAAAAACGATCTTATTTCCATGAGACATTTTGTTTAATTTTAATTAATGTTCCAAAATGTTTTAAAACATGAATTGTAACAATGCTTTTATTGTTGTAAATAAAATTCAAACCATCTCATTATTTCACAAATCTTTTATTCACGCGCTTTTGCCATTGTTACGGTTGTGATAGTATAAATTGTTTTCTTGGGAAATGAACTCCAAAGCAGTATTTTCACTTCCGTTTTCAATGCATTTCTGAAATATTTTATCGCACCTGCTTCAAAGTAATATTTTTATAAAGCGTGGCAACAGATATTTGATTTCAGATTTGTTTGTTTTCATTGTGTGTGAGGTGCACTGAAATGATTTTCGTCCTTTCTTCAGGCATTTGATCTCACGCTTTCCTGACATTTTAAAATTATGAGGCATGAAAACGCTTTCAAATTTTTGTATATTGCATTATGGGTAATTTTTTATTAAAATTTTGGATAGGCTTAAGAGTACAGTACTGCCGTCAAACTTGAATTTTCCTCAAGTGATAACTCATCAAATTGGATATTAGAAACTAGAAATTACAGCCTGAAACTAGGAATTACAAAAAGGCATTAGTCTTCGGGAAAACTAATTTTTAAATTTTATTATCTACCTCCTATACTCCCGGTCTTTTAGATGTCTATGAATTTTTTGCCGCCTCACTTTTTCTACCCACTGGTTCACATGGGCGTGCAACATGTTCGGCTTTCGCAACCGTATTTAGGGTTAATCATTCTACGGATGAGTGATAGATGAATTAAGTGAAAGTTATTTAAAACGCAATTTTTAAGTTTCGTTAGCTGCGATACATCATACAGAATTGTATCGATGGCATTTTAAAATTTACGTCTTTAAATATTTTACGATCTGTCAAATACAATAAAATATTCAATTTTTTTTTTGTTCATCTTTCCTGAGTTATCACGGCTGAAACTGCGACAGGTAATGCTATAATTTATATCAAATACAAAAATAAAAACTAATTTAAACGGGCGATCCAGCTGGTCGCCGAATGCGGTTAGTTATATATATATATATATAAGAAGAAATAACATTTTGCCATTATTTTCCCCATACATTTTTTTATCTAAGTTCATTGAATAATTTATAATAAAACACTCAATGTGGAAATTATCCAAATTGATCTAAATTTTGCCTAATAACATGCCAAATTTAGCCAAATCCGATTGTACAATAAGTAACTTTCACATTGCTGTAACCACTTCTAAAACTTTTTATATCAGTCACGAAGGATCAATGGTTTATATTTAATAATATGTACGCAAGTGCCACACAATCGACAGTAGGGGGTACGCGAAAATAAAAAGACTTATCAAGGGGTACGCGAGGGAAAAAAGGTTGGGAACCTCTGCTCTTGCTTATCAGGAAGTGAGCAAAAAATCATTGAAAAAACACGAAAGAAGACAAGCTAAATGAATGCATGTAAAAAGCGAAATGCCAAAATTTGCCGGTATCATCAATTTAAGGTTATTACAAATCAGTTTTTAACCTTGCGAATAACTTCGAAACAATTGAAAAAATAATTTATTCTTTCGAAGGGGAGAAGCGAGATAAGCATTTCTAGAAAAGGAAAGATCTTTACAAAAGTTCAATGAAGGAAATAAAGCGGAACATCCTGTGAGAAATCAAGCAAGAGACTAATGATAAAAGATACTGATATCACCTATCAAGGAAATTAACATCCATTAGACAAACAATCAATTCTTAAGCCTACTAAAAAGTATTATCGTGACGCACATGAGATATTAATCGATTTCTAAAACAAAACATTGCCTTTTTGGAAGGGGAAAAAATGAACTAAAGTAGAATCGTCACAAGATAAATTAGGTCTTTTCCCAAATAGGGTTCTTCTGAGTCTTGAGCCTAAATGGGGTTGCGAAAAAAAATAATAGGATCGCGAAAATTCCCACAGGACTTTCTTCTTTAAGATCTTCAAGATTTACAGAGAAAAATAGGCAGAAAAATCACTTTGATTTCAGAAGTTTCGTTAAAATTCTAATGATAATATCACCAAGTAAGTTGTCATTTAGCTTTTAACTAACCTTAATGTTTAAATTAACTCGCTAACAGTCGTCGTCAAGCATAAATGTTGACGCCATTTTTTGGCAAGATCCTGTTTTCAGGCTGGCATACTTCCTGTAAGCTGCAAGATGTAATCAAACTTTACGCACAGAATTCAACACTCCACAGGCAGACCGTTGAACCTAGAGCTGCCAAATTTGCAAGCAGTGACTTTTTGCAGAAGCAGTACGTAGGGGGAGTTGGGGTAGATTGATAAGCGGGAATATTGATACAGTCCATAAATTTTGATGATTGGAATGGCTCATGACAGTGATGAATCCGGGGGGGGGGGCATGGGGCTGCAGCCTCCCCCAGAGCTAAACCAAAATTCTTGATTGTCGCAACATTGCTTGCTGGCTTGACGAACTCGAAAATTTTCTCGCTTTTGTAGTCATTCCACTAGTATTTGTAGCGTCAACTCGGTCGAAAACATTTTTTGGCTAGTTATTTTATTGTGTTTTTATTAAATTATCGGAAGTATTGTTGTATCCTATGTGATTCTTATTATGAGGTGAGTAAAGTTAAAGTGTTTCGACTTACATAAGACATGAGGTATTTATTTTATGACCTCAGCCCCACCCTGACCAAAATCCTGGATTCGCCACTGGCTCATGATGTTCACATCTCCTCATATATATGCCACTGTAGCCCTTAGCACACGGTATATTTTTCGGCCATGTTAAGTCAAAAGTTAATTTGCAAATGAATCGAATCGCTAATCAAGTAAATTTTTCTCTAAGTATGTATTGTGTGATTTCTTTAACTAGTTACGTTTTCCTGCCAGGGAATCTACTCCAAAAATAGGAAAAACATTTATTTTTCTGAACTATATTAAGTTTTGAGGTTGTTTAGCGTTGTTTCTGCATGACCACTTGTTTTATGTAAAAAAGGCTTTTGGGGCAAATTGATACCATTGAGTCCGGGGCACATTGATACGCGTCTTCTGTGTGTATGAATGTGTCTTAACAGCAACTACTTTGCAAAATCGTCTTCAGAGATGGAAAAAAACGTAAAAATGAACTATCTAAGAGAAACACGCAATTAAGTATTTGTTTAAATTATGAAAACAGTTCATTGCAAAAATGCAGAATTTGCAGAATTTCATTGCAAAAATGAAAAGAATTGTTATAAATTAAGTTTAAAATATTTTTTTCGAATTTATTAAAATTGGAGAGAAAAATTGTAAGGAACATTAATTAATATCATCGAAAAATAATTTTTTGCATTTTTGGATGATGAGTAAAATATTTTTGTGCTATAATTTTCTTCGTAAGTCATCAAGGAAGAAGCCGAAAATTTCTTTAATTTTTAATTCATTAAAATTTCAAAAAAACGGTCTCGAGGTGTACATTCTCTACCTCCAAAGTATATTTACACACACAACAAACATTCTCCTTTATTATTTATAAAGTTAAATTATTTTCTGAGGCATTATTGTTTCATTTTTCCAGTCTTATTAAAAATGTTGAATTTTGATTAAAATAAAAGTTTGTTACATTGTTAAACTTTTAAACCTTGATTTGGAATACAAAGCTTATTGATGAAGCATTTTTTAAAAGATCCTACACCTATTAATCATAATTATTTTCGATATTTCCGTGTGTATCAATGTTCCCAGAATGATACTACAAATTCATTTTTTGGAAAAAGTGTAATAAATATTTCATTATGTCATTTATGACCAAAACTCGATTGAAATCCTATATTTGATTAACAAATGCATAAATTTAGCGTATTAATTCTAATTATTACCGTTGGTAAAGTGATTCTTTAGCTTTCCAAAAAAGGGTATCAATGTCCTCGCATTCCCCCTACTCACTAAGAAAGAATTTTTCAAAATCTTAATTATATTTTTAATTAATTAAAGATTAATCGAAATTTTAAAGTTTTTCCTCAAAAACTTCGGAGCATATTATGGCAAATATATGTATATATATATATATATATATATATCTTTTTTAGAATTTATGTTAACCATAAAGTATCCGTTTCCTAACGTTTACTTCATTTGAAATAGTATTTCTTCGATTAAAGTATTAATTTTTTGATTGGTTATTGCATTTGTTTCTGTATTTGTTTATGATTGTGTATATATATATTAACAAAATAAAACATTAAAACCATTTCAGAAAAGAAAAGAAACAAAAGATATATATATATCTTTACTTCATTTTAAAATTCAAGACAATAGCTTTTCTGTGTTATTTATTTCCTTTACATGCAATCTTTTCCTTAGTTTTAATGTATTGTTTAAAATTCATTTCAAACACGATTTGTAACAATACTTTTTATTGCTGTAACGAAATTCAGAAACAATTTTATTGTTTCATCAAATCTCTGACTCGCGTGCTTTTTCCAATTTTAAAGTTATGATCAAAATAATTACTTTCTTAATTCCAAAGCAGAATTTTCACCTTCGCTTTTATTAGCACGATAATGTTTTTAAGCTGCTATTCTTTCCGTAGCGTGCGTAATGTAAAAATCGTTACCTACATGATGCAACGGCTGCTTCAATGAAGTCTCACCATGACAAGACAGACGGATCAAGCCTAAAACCTTATCATGCTACCATGTTTCGAACTAGAAGTTTAAAATTCAAAGAGCTTTTCTTTGTCCTGTAAGCACGAAAGCAGCCAAAATCGTAACTTTTGCGACTATTGTTACTATGCTTGGCACATTTTGATTGCTAACAAATTTTGCATTTTGACAGGCAACTAAAAAAGAAGCTATGCATTTGGTATAAAAATTTGAAAAAGAAGCAAAGTAATTAAAAAAACATGCAACATTCTGTAAACATTTAGCACTTTGTAATTAAGATTACGTTTTATAAATCTACAGGAGAAAGGAGTAAATATAATTTATTAGCAATATTTTATATCGATCTCTGCTAATAATGAAATTGAATGTACTCTACAGGACAGACTTTTAGACTTAGAGCTGCCATGTTTGTCATAAACATACCTTGGAGGATGTGAATGCGTACTTTTGAGCATTTTTTTAGTTCATTGAAAATATTAATTTTTGCATCATCTAAAAATTTTAAAAAAATTATACTTTTAGTGATGCCAATATAATTTCCGCACAATTTTTACTCTAGTTTTAATAATTTTTTTACAAGCATTTTAAGTATAATTTGCAGCAAAACGGTTTTTTTTGTTGTTGCTGTTACAATGAAATTTAAACCGTTTTGATTGTTTCTACGAATATATTTAATCGCGTGCACTTCTTCCATTTTTAAAAACTAAGCAATGAAATTTCTATTTATCCGGTCATATTCTTTTGCAATATTGCTATGAATTTTTCTTTAATTATCATATTCTATTAAAGTTTTTATGGAATCTATAAACTGAACGGTAGGCTGAATGATTATACTCACTGTTCTTTAATTTTTTTTGCCACCCTGTTTCAATCCAGCTTACATGCTCTTGGAAGAGCTCACATGATACTCATGAATTCCGCCGTGACAACTTAATGCTGAAATGAACTGCGCGTTTTGCATGAGGATTAAGAAAGTGAAGTTACAGCACCACGTCACGTAATTTGCCGGACATTTACGTTTCTCATGTGACTTTGACGTCATGTGACTTGCCTTTTTTTAGGGAGGTTCAAGTACATTGTACACAATAAAAAGAACATTCGTAAGGTTATTAAAATAACGCTGCTTTAATTTCTATCTCAATTTAAAGTTTAAAAATGCATTGTTGAGGGAATCATAAATATCAAGTTATGCATAAGAGATTCGAAACTAGCCGCCTTCGGCGACCAGCTTGTTCGCCGGGAATATAATTTCAATTGAATCTCTTACGTATAATTTGATATTCATGGTTCCCTCAACAATTTGAAATTTTGATAGACATTTAACCTTTGTTCTTTCAGTAGCATTGCACCTATTCTGTTCGTTGTCTGCATGAACGTCCCTAATAGTCAAGTGACTGGCTGTGTCCTGCAAGATCAAATTGCACATTGTCGGCAACAACTTCACTCTCATTCCTCTTTCAAGAAAGCTTTAAAATGGTGCGCCACATTTTACTTTCAGCTGCATGTTAGCTGGATGAAAATATGCTGATTAAAACATAGCATTAAACATTAAGATATTACCTTAGCTTTCAACAATGATAGAGAAACACGCAAATATAAATGTTTGTTTAAACAATGAAAACGGTTTGAATGAAAAGTATGTTGTAAATTATGCCAAAACATATTTTTAAAAATTTATTAAAATTAGAGGGAAAATTGCACGGCAACTTAATTGATATCATTGTAAAGGTAATGTTTTGCACTTACGGATGGCGTAAAAATGATTTTTGTGCTGTAATATTTTTTGGAAGTTACTAAGGGAAAACGCCAAAATTTAATTTAATTTTTAGTTAATTAAAGTTCTAATTAAAATTTCAAAAAAGTACTCAGAGGTGCACATTCCCACTCTCCAAAGTATGTTTCTGCCAAATTTCGTAGCTCTAGGTCCAGTGGTCTTCCCAGAAGAGTGCCGACACACACACATTCTCCTTTATTATTAGTAGAGATTAAACTCAACCAATATCCCCGGCGAACAAGATGGCCTCTAAATGCGGCAAGTGAATATATAAACCTATCACGTACGCATATTTCCAGGAGCGGCCCGATATCTGGGCAAACCGGGCATGTACCTATATTTTCAGGAGAGACCCGAGACCCGGGACCCGGGATGCCCGTGGCGCCAAAGCGCGAGAGTGACAAAAAGCAAATATATTTTAAAAATAAATTTGTTGAGTATATTACTTTAGTTTCAATAAGACCACTATATAATCTTAGATATATCTGAAGTTTCAAAATTCTCACTGTAATATTAGTATGTCATATTTGCAGGTAAAATACGCGTATTTCCATTTGAAAATTTGTTTGACATTTAAGTTACAGACATAGAATTTTTTAAAAAAAAATACGTGGGGCCCCTTGTAAGTTGCTTTACCAGGTTGATAAAGTTATCTCGAGCAGCTCCTGCATATTTCTATTGAATGCATATTAACAAAAATAATTTTACAGTTAAAGATTTGTAATTTAACAATTTATTTTATTTAGTAATTTAAAGATGAATTTAAATAGCTTTCTTGTCCACGATTTTAACTTTTATTTAAATTGCGATCACAATTAACTTTTAAAAGAATGTATAGTGAGCTCAGAAAATGTCTATTTTTTCGAAGCGATTTGTCAAAATAAAATATATAAAACTATTCAAATGAGTAATCACCTGTTTCCCTTTCGCTCTGTGCCAGTTCGAAGCACTTGTTTAGAAGTTTATAATTTCAAACGATTTAGAAGCAGAACAGCTATATAAATAAGAAAAGTTATCTAAGTTTGTTTAACAAACTGACCTGTTAAACTCATGCGAATCTGTTTCCCTAGCTTATTGCCAATCTGAAATAATTCCGAATAAAAATCCAGGCTTTGAAAATTAGCTATGCAAACGGGCGAATATATAACGCAAAACTCGCACAAATGGAATCAAGATTCTTTACCATTAAGTTTTCTGTTCTAAACATGAAAATTAAAATGTAATTGTTGTCACATCCAAATAATTTTGAATAATAATTCGAGTTCAAAGTTTTATAGAATTTCCAAGATTCTAAAAGTAAAACTTTTAATTATCATCAAATTAATCTATTTAGCTTTTCAGAAAAGGTTTATTATATTATCTGACTATCATATTTTTTCTCATTTAAGAAATAATATTGGCATTGCTTAAACAATTTTATATTATTATTTAGCTTACAATAAAAATTAACTGACAAAATAAAAATCAGAAAGCGAGCTAAATGTTTTTCTCCTGCCAAACGATTTAGAAATATATTCTTTCTGAGGAAGAGAATGCATGCATTTAAAACTAGAGAAAGAAACTTACTTCGATTCTTCGAGATCTGATCGAGAAAAGTGACGTTAGCCAGTTTTAACGAAAATGAAGAATGAAACTTAAGAACAATAAAAATAGTTTCGCTGACTTTCTCTTTCCTTATTAGCTTTGCAAGAAATTTTTGTTTCGCCGCGGAGACAAGGAAACTAAAGATATTTATTTATCTGTGTTACTAAATAGCTTGCAGGCCAAGCGATTTTTTTTATTTGCTCACATTCGACAGCCGGAGGATAATCTTGTGGTGAAGGACACCTATCTTGCATACTGTTAGAATAAACAGGTTAAGCTGCCCTGAACAGAAGTGAAGCATATGATCCGTTTCGTAATATCCGAGTCACGTGTTATGCAGAAGTAGCAATGAGGTTCTGACAGAATTAAGTTGCCATTTTATGATTTTTATTTATGTTCATCAAATTCGTACTACTGTATACTTATGTTTGGAAGGCATCATGGAAAAAATGATACCGTAGATTCTCGATTGTCTTAAGTCCATGTTATCTGAATAGCTTTATTTTCATATTTAAATAAAGAACGAGGAGATATAATTTGACCAAAAGTAGGAATAAGTAAAAGAATATGTGCTTAAAAATAAAGTCAAATTCAAGCCAAGTCCAGGAATAATAGAAAGGTAGAATTAGAATAACTTAATTTGCTATTGTAAAAATTTATGAAAACGATTTTTGATTATATTTAATATTTTGCCATTTTCCATTAAACGATTAAAAAATAAATAATAAAACGAAAGGAAAGAGAAAAAGAAAAAATAATAAATTGAACTGCTGAATTCAGCGCGATTCATTTTCACATTAATAAATTAATTAAAAAAATTGGGGCATTTAAAAAAGACAGTACAATTTTCTGCATGTTTTCTTATCTGCGCTCCTTTTAGATTTCTAAGAGCAATACAAATTATTTCAGTTAATTTCTATGGAATTTCCTTTTGTAGTGTCCGAGTAGTATTTAATTCTTCAGTTCATATTGATCTTTTTCACTATTATAAGTAGAGTAGGTAGTATTTATTATACTGAGCCTAGGCACCATTACGAAAGGGTGCAAAATTTAATCAAAGTTTTTAAAAAATACTACTACTTTTTAAACTACTACTACTAAGCAACTTTTTTTTTACTTTCTCTTATACGAAGTTACGAAAACATAGACACATTCGAATACGAAGCGCTTCACTGGTTTTTTCTTAGCTCTAAATTCTTAGATTCTTAAAAACTATATATGCTTTAACCAAAAATTATGTCCAGCTGGGCCATTTCCATGGATAGGAAGATCGTACAATTATGGAAGCTCCTGCTCGAGGTGGTCGAATTCGGTTAAAATAATTGACGAAGTTCAACTGTGCAGTTTATCCGCAGAAGTGTGAACATTTTTGTTTAAAATATTGTGTGTCAAGCAATGGCGTTTTCTGCACACCTCAGAGCCGCTCGCCTCGTGCTTTGGAGCCCTCAAAATTATTGGTCCTATCGCAGTGTTAACCCAGGGTGTAATTTACGACACTGGTTGAGGAGGGACCTCAAAACAATACCTATTTGCAGTGGCGAACTCAGGATTGGGTCTGGGGGGGGGGGGGCTGTGATCATAAAATTTTGTATCGAGTGACGAATGTCAAACCTAATGGCTTACGTAAACCAAAACACTTGAACTTTTCAGACTTTCCTCACCTGTCAATAAGAATAATAAAGAACACTACAATACTTTCGATAATTTAATAAAAAATACAATGAAATAACTAGCCAAAAAGCCTTTTCGACCGCGTCAACGCTACAAGTAGAAGTGGAATGATTAGAAAAGTAGGAACATTTTCTAGCGTGTCAAACCAGAAAACAATGTTGTCACGATTTTATAATTTTTTAAAATGAAAATTAAGAATAAACAGTTGCAGAGATTTTAAATAAAACCAAGAATTTTGGTTTTGCTCTGGGGGGCTATAGCCCGATGGCCCCCCCCCCCCCCGGATTCGCCACTGCCTATTTGAATTCCGGACAATTTTTCCAAGATTAATTTTAAACACAATTTTCTATTATATGTAGCTCTCGTGTGACTAATCAAAAATGAATGTTTCACTTTTCTGTTTATTAAACTAATGCTTTAATATATTTCAAAGCATTGGATGCTTTTTTAACGTAATGGAATTCTTTTTGTAAGTTGCGTGTTGAAAAAATCGTTACACAGAGAATGCAACGGTTTTTACACGCACAATGAAGGCAAGGCAGACGAATGAAATCTAAAACCTTATGATGCTATGATGTTTCGAATTAGAAGTTCGAATATCTTTCTTTTTTCTCCTCAATATTGAATCTGAACAAAATAACTTATCAAAGATAAAAAAAAATTGCCTTTACTATCAATTTATAAATTTATTTCGCGTAGCCATAGATAAGAACATTGTAATAACCAGCGGGAGTGGTCTCCCCTAAATTTTCTCGTATACTTCCCCCAAAAAGTTGTTGTTCCCCCTCCCCTCGTGCGGATAAAAAAAATCGATCCTACTGTAACCCAGAATCCAATGACTATCAGAAGGTTTTTCATTGCAGATTATAGTGATTGTAAAATACAACGTCAACGTCAATGAAGTTCGTTCACTAAGGTTTCTGTAATTTAAAAATCCCTTTTCGGCAAGCTTGAAGGCAAAGGTAGATTCCTTTACGTTAATGTTACAAAAGTCATGAAATATTACATATTGATCAATACAGACATAGCCAATGACTTTATTGTTTCTACACAGCGTAAATACTGCAATGTGTAGAAACAATAAAGTCATTGGCT
>BGPR01013624.1:0-41240 GCA_013235015.1 Araneus ventricosus | reverse complement strand
CAATTCTTAAAAAATAGGGTTTTCAAGGGTTAATCGAACTGTGGGTGTGAGGGCGCTGCGGAACAACGGAGCGCTGGCACCCGTCGAGTGTTGACGTAAGGCAAGAACGGGGAAGTTCCTGGACGCGGGCGAGATGGGTTTTGCGAGTGGCGGGCTAGAGTTTTAGCCGGTGGATGTTTTACATGAAGTGTCAATAGTGTTTTGATATTAAACTCACAGCTCGAAATGTAACTGAGCGGGTGAGCATTTTATATTTCGTTTCATCGTGTTCATCATTGCTGTGTGTACATTAGGGTGGATCGAAAAATCAAAGTTTGGCTAAAATAATCGGCATAGGGTGCAAAAGTTGTCTTTTAAGTGTATTAGAATATATGCAAAATTTTTTCAACTTTGTTTAATATCTTCCGGTGCCCCAAAACGCTTAAATATTTGCAAAAAAAACATTTTTAATGCAAATTTCGAATTAAAAATCAAAAATTAAAAATGTGTTAAAGAAACGATTTTACAAGGAGAAACGTAGAGGAGAGGGCGAAGGAATGATAAAAATACCAACAAAAATTGGAAAATTATCGTACTGAAAAAATATCGTGTTTGTTCGATATCACATTTTGTAAGTGTACAAATTTCGATAAATGTAAATTTCAAGAAGACATGAACATTTCACTTGCTAAGTGATTGTTTATAAAAGATCGAATATTAGAAAGGAAAATGGTTATTGGAGAAGTGGAAGTAATTGCTATTGAAAAAAAGAGAAAAGGAAAAAAGAAAACAGATGGTTGACAAAAGAATAAAACGTAAAATGGTTAAAACTGATGCTGCTCATGCTCAATCAAAGGAGCTGCTTGAGCTCAACACTATGTCTTCGTCCTTGTATACAGATACGGATGTAATTACCTTGGAATATCAGTCATAAAATCGTTTAGATTTCCTTACCTTAGCAATGGAATGTGATCGATACGGAGTTTCAGATAGAACAGCTACTTTATTTGCCAGTGCTGTTCTACAAGACATTGGAATTGTACACGAAGGCGAGACTTCGCATGTGGTAGATCGCAGTAAAATTCGTAGACAGCGTAAAAAGCTTTAAAATGCAGTTGCAAAGTCTACTAAGTTAACAGTGTCTTTGTCTCTTTTAACCGGATTATATTTCGATGGGAGGAAAGACAGCACAAAAGTGCTAATTAAGAAGGACACAAGGTACTACCCAAAGACCACGAAAGAGGAGCATTACACTCTTGTAAACGAACCTACCTGTGTATATCGGACATGTTACTGCTGAAACAGGAGGAGCTAAAGCCATAAAAGAAGCAATACTCAATTTTTTGGAACACATAATATGCGATTAAATGGGCTAACAGTATTTGGAGGCGATGGAACAAATGTTAATACTGGGCACAAGGGAGGTATTATTCGCTTGATGGAACTTGCCTCAATAGACCATTACAATGGTGAATTTGTTTGCTTCAAACAAATGAGTTACCCCTCCGTCATCTTCTAAATTCTTTGGATGGGCAACAGCTGGTCCTAAAGAATTTTGTCGACCACTTCGTAAAGCAATCAAAACCTACGAGGAACTACCTGTAGCTCCTTTTTCTTCAATAAATGTGGAGAATATGCCACATAATATCGATAGAATGGTTCTCAGCAATGATCAGCAATATCTATATCTATATATATGGTATTTGCCTAGCGATATCATGTGGTGAATGTTATTCTGACCTGGCATTAAGAAAGCCTGGTCCAGTTGTTCACTCAAGGTGGCTAACAATTGCAGGTAGAATTTTAAGGTTGTATGTGGTCACAGAAAAACTATCTGACAATCTTATTATTCTTGCAACATATATTATGAAGGTATATGCAACCTGTATGGTTCCATGTCAAGACAAATCCCTCCATAACAGAAGGAGCGCTGCATATTTGGAGACTTATTTCATTTTTTAGATATTTGGAACCCAATTTAAGAAATATAGTACACACTTTTATTAAACGAAATAGCTTCTTTTGTCATCCAGAAAATTTGCTATTGTCAATTCTCACAAATAACAGAGAGAATATAAGGTCTTTAGCACTACGAAAACTAATTTGTGCTAGATATGAAAACAGAGGATTATCAGAATAAGAATTTTTCAATTACCAAAAATAGATTTTAAAGCAAAGGATCTTTTTGCACCTATTAACTTGCAACGAGTTGGACATTTGAACCACCTCTTTTGATGAATGTGCCATTTAAATAAATAGAGAACATGGTAAAAGTTAAACAGAGGAATGGTCAAAATATCCATTCCATACTCAAGCTGTAGAAAGGTGTTTTCTCATAGTGTTTGAAGCGTCGGAAAGTGTATATGGAGAAGAGACAAGACACGGCTTCATATTGAATAGGATACAATCAAGAAGTCTTATCAAGCATTATAATACAAAAAGGATTACATCCTTTAGAAATATGTAAATCTTCAAACTAGTAGAATTAAAAAATCTATGATTAAGTTCACTTTTTATAAGTTATGTGATTTATTGCTTTGACTATTAAATTTATACTTCATGTATTATTATAAAATTATAATTATTTATAAGTTTACACTTTAATACTTGAATAATATGCCAATTTTTCAAATATTTTTCATTAATTCACAATTTTTAATAGATATTTGTAAAAATGTCAATTTTTATCTTTTTGGGGGGCTTTCAGGCCACCAGAAGATATGAATGAACTTTAATAATAATAAAAAAGCGCAAATTAATATACCCAAAACAAAACTTTCTTACCCGGCGCTAAAGGAAATTTTGAAAATATTTTTTTATAATTTTCCCCCAAAAAATGTCATTTTTAACTATTTTTGGAGCACTTGGGGCACTGGAAGATATAAATGGATTTAAATAAAAAAATATATGTAAACTAATATACCTAAGACACAACTTTTCCACCCCATGCCAAAAATAATTTCAAAACAAAACCAAAAAAATTGTAAATTTTCATAAAAAATTCTATTTTTAACTATTTTTGAGGCGCTTGGGGCACCGGAAGATATGGATGAATTTCAATAAAAAAAAATTATATAAACTAATATACTTAAGACACAACTTTCCCGCCCCATGCTAAAAAGAATTTCAAAAAAAAATTTTTTTCCTATACTTTTCGATCCACCCTAGTGTACATCGTCCGTATCCCGTAACGAAGTCAATAAATAACTGGGATGAAAACCATTGGTCTTTATTTGTCTCCATCACTCACATAAAAGAAACCCCACGCAGAAGGGAGAGTTTGACATTGGTGGCAGCGGTGGGATGTGATTGGAGACAAAAGGACTAGTATTTGATGAGAGTTTTGTGCAAACGACTGGTGGTCATTTTGGCACGCCGACTTCTGTTTTTGAGAAAGTATCTGGTGGATACTCTTCAGCGTAATCCTGTAGAAGTGACTAGGGTTCACAAAAGGAATCATCTCGATGGATGGATTCAAGTTGGAATCTACACAGTATCCGGGGGATACTGACAGCAGTTTTCTGTTAGTGACGGGGTCACTGGAATCAAGGAGCAACGTCTTGCTACAAGCGATCTCCAAACCGGTAATATGACTCGACCCTTGAATCGATTCAGGACTACAGGAGAATTAAAGGGATCGACTGGTGTTAGAAATCCAGGTGTGTCATTTCCATTTAGTAATTTTTTACTCGATTAGGTTTGTTCCGTCAGGAACGCTGTTTCATTTATCTAGTTAGAGAAAGTTTGTTCCGCCAGGAACTTAGTTATATATATTACGTCAGTAATATTAGATTAGTTGTCACACCAGTGACATCATTTGAATCACGTTAGTCTTTGTTCTGCCAGGAACTTGGTTATATATATATATATATATATATATATATATATATATATATATATTACATCAGTAATATTAGGTTAGTTGTCATACCAGTGACATAGTTTGCATTACATTTGATCCGCCAGGAACTTGGTTATATATATATTACGTCAGTAATATTAGGTTAGTTGTCATACCAGTGACATAGTTTGCATTACATTTGTTCCGCGAGGAACTTGTTTATATATAAGGAATTCGTTATTTTTTTTATTACAACTTTGAAGCGTCAGTTTCATTGGTTGTAAAAAGGGAAAAAAATAAATAAGAAATTTATTGCTCTAAGAATTTAATTCTATTTAGAATTAAAGGAAAGAAAGGACAGACATGTAGTTTATAGTTTCGTTTAAATAGCGATTGTTTTGTGCCGGAAAAGATAATATTGAAAAGTGTTGTTTCCTGTGTTCTTGGTATTTTTTTATGTTATGTGCTTTTTTCTTTCAGATCTGACTGCAAAGAAATTATTTTGTTTATTGTTTTAAGTAAAAATTTTTGTAATTTAATTTCATGTGTTTGATCATAACTTGAAAACAGAACAGTGTTCATACCGAATAAGAAATATATGAGCAGGAAAGTTTTATTCCTTTTTCTGAGTCATATATACTTCCGGTTTAGGTAGCTCTTTTTAGAATATCTTCATAGTTCATTTGTGTGTTCTGGTTGTAATATTTTATTTGTTCGTTTTATACTGGTGGAAGTTTCTTTCTTTTTTTTTAAAGAAAAAAAAGGAAAAATTATTACGGGAAGATATTAATTTGTTCTTGTAGAATAAGAATAAATGTAAAGATACATTTTTTTTTAGCCGACATTATTTAAAAAGTGTCAATTTGTTTTTCTGTTATTCAATAGAAGTACTTCTTTCAGATCAGCATTTTATATATTATTATTGTGCTGCATTTCAGAATTGTTTATTTTCAAATAAGAACGATTTATTCTGTTTGCAAAACAAGGTGGTATTTTTTTTTCTGTGTGCATAGAATTAAATTATTGTATAAATAATATTTTTTTTAAAAGATATAATTGTGTTCGAAGATATAGAAAATGTTTTTTTTTTACTTCATGTTTAGAATTAGTTTGCAAGAATTGTTTATGTGTATAATAGTTTAAATACTGCTAGTTGAAAGTCGAAGTTGTTTGATATACGTAGTTGGATTCCAGTTTATTAAAACAATTTAATTGTGTTGATTAATTATTTAGTTAATACAATATTATTGTATTAATTGTTAAATTTGATTTTCATAAACTTCAGATTTTGATATAATTTTATTGAATTGAAGGTTATTAATTTAATTTAATTTAATTTAGTCTTATGTTATCAAAATAAGTGGAGTTATATAATTTTGTCAACAATATTTTTAATATTTTATTGCGCAGTTCCCAATATTGTAAAGAGTATCGCCGCAGTAACAGAATTTTTCCGTGTGTTCGTAAGGGAAAAATTTGGGGAATTTATTCATTCTTACTTTTAATTAATTTAAAAACCGACGACATAAATTTATATTCGTGGGGGTGAAATTTAAAATTCCATAATGACATTTTTGGCGAAGGGGAAAAAGTGCGATCTCATCGCATTGGTAACCGACATGGGAGAGGAACCTAGGCTTGTTATGAATATAATGGGGCTAAAAGCATTAATAACTGGCTTTCAATCTTATGAAGAAGAATTCGTGAAAAGGATGTTAGATACCATAATCTCGTCAAGAAAGGAGGAGGCTGAAAAGGAAGAGAAGGAATTTCAATTGGAGAAGATGAGAATTGAAGCAGGAATGGCTACACCTAATGGGAATTTAGCTGATGAACGACAAGTTCATAACAACTAACAATTCGAAATGTCTAAAGCGATGCCAAAGTTTGATGCAAAAGAAGGTGACATTGTCTTGTATACGTCCCTGTTCGAACGTCAAGCCAAAAGACTGAAAGTTGATACCTCAGACTGGGTATCATGTCTGATTCCCCTCATGCCTACGGCGATAGTAGAATTGATCGCAAGAGTCACAGAAGAAGAATTTTTCAATTTTGAGTATATAAAGGGGATCTTAATGAAGAAGTTCAAGTTGAATGCTGAGGGCTTTCGCCAGAAATTCGTTCAGCACCAAAGAATTCCAGAGAAGAGTTGGAAAGATTTCGTCTATGAAGTCACAAATTACTTTGAAGGTTGGATTAATGACTTAAACATAACATATTTTGATGGATTGAAAAATTTATTTATTACGAACCAAGTAAAGAACAGAGTCCCACAAGAAGTCAGTGATCATTTCTTCGATGTGTTGGGAACGATAGCCAAACCACAAGACCTAGCAGACAAGCTAGATGGGTACGAGTGTGTCCGAAAAACTAATCGGAAACCAGCGAATCTAAATTCCAAGGTTCAACAACAAGGGAATATTAGAAGCAACACTTATTGCCGTGACAACGGAGACCATAATGTGAACCAAAAGACAATGAAGCAAGAAAAAGGGTTCCCACGGTGCCAGTACGACCGGAAGAACCGCCCGAAATTTACCTGTTACTCCTGTGGAGGAGAGGAACACGTAAAGAAGGTTTGTCCGAAACTTGTGAAGACGGATTCAGATCAAGATAGCAGAAGAAAGGCGAATGTTCTTAGAGCAGTTGTAGACCAGGAACCCGTCACTAAAGAAACAGCAGTGGTGGCTGAGGTGATGTCTCATGGACGATCATCCGTTGATCAATGTCTGTGCAACCTAGAGAGGATATCTGTGAGTGTGAACGGAAAGCAGGCAACAGCCCTGATTGACTCTGGAACGGAAATCACTGTGATCAGAAGAGAATTGTTGATGGACTTCCCCATTGAAGACAAGACCTCGATTTATATAAAGGGGATTTTCAGACCACCAGAGAAATGTCCTCTCATGAATGTACCAATGGGCATCATTGCCGGAAAGGATGGAAATATGATTCACCAAGAAGTGCTGTGTGCGATTGCTCCTAGTCTAGTGGATGACGTATTGTTCTCCAGAAATAAGAGACAAGTTGAAGGGTGTTCCAGAAAACTATCTCTTTCAAGATTCGGAAGGAAACACAGGCCCTACAAAGGCTGAAGATAAGGAATTTGTTCTGGAAGTGGATAATGACAACGCCGACCAGAATTGTAAAGAGGTGAAGGCATGGTCCATAGAAAATTCAGAGAACGAAACTGAAGAATTATCAAGATCGGGGACAAGTTTCTTAAAAACCAAATAGACTGTTCAGATTTAGAAGACGCGAGAAAATGCGCAGAAAAGAAATAAGGAGGATTTTATTTTCGAAATAATTTCCTTTTTCATAAAGAAAAGATGTTAGGAGAGTCTGTTGCTCAACTGGTTTACCTAAGAAGTATAGACCTGAAGTTTTAAAGTTAGCTCACTGTTCTGTATTTGGAGGCCACACGGGCGCAAGAAAAACTATAGAAAGAATAAGATATTCCTTTTATTGGGTTGGAATGTCTAGGGATATCAAAGCCTTTTGTCAATAGTGTAAGGACTGTCAGTTGAGAAGTCGAATAAATCGTAATGACAGAGTTTCAATTACTCCTGTAGCAAGGCCAGAATTACCTTTCCAGGTTGTGAACATTGACATCATTGGACCTATATATCATCCTAGTGCAAAAGGTCATAGATACGTACTATGTCTGCTTGACCAGCACACGAGATGGGCTGAGGCACTACCACTGACGAGTTCAACTGCCAAATCTACGTGTGAGGCTTTGCTAACAATCGTCATGAGCACGGGGATACCCAATGTAATAGCGTTTGATAATGAGACTAACTTTAACGCTAGTTTGACTCAAGAGTCCGAAAAGAGAACGGGATCCAGCCCTAGATTTTCAACGCCATTGCACCCCGAGTCGAATGGGTTAGTTGAAAGATTTAATCAGACATTAAAGAAAATGCTACATCATTTCATCTTGGAAGAGCCACATTCATGGCATACCAAGATACTGTTTGTTTTGGGGGCTTATAGAGAAGTACCCAACAGCACGACAGGTGTAGAACCTTTTCAATAGACGGAAGCCTGAAGGATCCCTACTCATGCTTAAAAACACATAGATGACAGGACAAGAAGGTTTACAATTAGACACAACTCCTGTGACTCTTTACATGGAGAAATTAAAGAAACAGTTAGAAGATGCTGCTGAAAAGGCCAAGTTAAGTTCAACAAGAGAAAATGGCTCATCACTACAATTTGAGATCTACGAAGAAAATCTTTAATCCAGGAGATAAGGTTATAGTGCTGATACCTGACTCGAAAAACAAGCTCTTAGCCAGATGGCAAGGACCATGTACCATCGAATCACGGAGGAACGAACAGTGTAAGGCATGTGCATCAAAACAAAATGAGGGAATTTGTCGCCAGTTCTGGATCAGTAAATGTAATTTTCGAAGGAGAGGAAGAATTTGGTGACGTTGAAAGCATTCCGCTTATAGAAGACTCCTTTTGTCAGGAAATAAAGTCGATTACCTCCTATTACCTGTCAGCTACACAGCGAAATGAATTAGAGACTATGCTTAAAGAGTTTGAACCTCTATTCAATAGACCAGTGCAACCAGTCGCAATTGGAGAACATATAATTGAACTTTTGTCCAATGTTACAAGACAGAAGCCACATTCTTACAGTGTCTCAATGTCTTACTGGAGAAAAGTGGACAGACAAGTGAAAGAACTATTGGACCTAGACTTGATTGAACCTTCAAATGCAGATGTCACATATCCTATAGTATGTGTGGCAAAAAAGGACGCATCCATTCGAATGTGTATAGACTATAGAGCCCTTTAATTCAGTGACAAAGGTTCCTAATTATCCCATGAAAGACACACAGGAATTGATTTTCACTGCGGGGATGGCTCAATGGTTGTCATGTCTACATTTGTTAAAGGGATATTATCAAATTAAAATGCATCATGAAAACAGAGTTTTAACAGCTTTCTCTACGCATAACGGGGTATATCAGTGGAAGGTTATGCCTTTTGGCTTATCAGGAGCCTCGGGTACATTTCGGAATTTCAAAGAGTTTCCCTCAGTGCGCCCGAAGATCAAGAATATCACCAAATGCTCGCCAAGACGAAAAATGGCCTTGCATCATAGTAAGAATGCTATAATATGCAATGTGAACGCCTTTTTTAACCAATTGAAATAAAAATTGGACAGAGATCTAGAATTAAATTTACAATCTAATTTCATTTGAATAAGTCATTGTGTAAAGGAGTTATCGTGTTCGCAAGAATGCTTTTATACAGAACGACAGACAGTCAACTCTTTGACTGATTTGGTCCAAAATTTGATGCTGATCTATATTCCTGATGATAAAACTATGTACCAAATTTTTTTTATCTACCTACAAAGTTTTTGAGTTATCGTGTTAACATGAACACGGCAGACAGATTTCCAGTGGGCGGATTTATCCAAAACTCATAGAAACCTACACATTATGTGTAAAGATCGCATATCAATTTTCATCCCTCTATCCCTAATAGCTTTTGAATTATCATGTTCACAGACACATAGACAGACAGACATAATTCCAAAATTGAATTTTTCGGACTCGGGGAGGTCTAAAACGAGGAGATTCGTTAAAATCTCGAGTTTGAATTTTTCGACGATGAAAATACTTTCTCTTTCTATACATAGTATACGAAAACGTAAAAAATTGGTATTAGGTGTGCTAACATTTATTGTAGATCCCTGCACGATTTTCGTTTCAATCGGCTCGAAACAGGCACTCAAATTACATACCTGATTTTCTTTGTTATACTATAACGCAAAAATTCACGAACTTGGGAGCATTTCAATGCTCTTTGGCTTAATTTTTCTCGACATGTATTTGGGATGCTTGGTGCGTTTTACTACCGTTTGCCTTAACTTTTCTCAACCTGCGTTATGGAGTATACGAGAAAGTTTAGGAGAGTCCACTCCCGCTTGCTTTGGATGGGACATCCTGTTATTGAGTTGGTTGTATTTGACATCGAAATCCAGGCAGTTATATCATTAGGAATAATTTTTTAAAATCAACTTCCCGCCTTAGGTGACCAGCTGTTCAACTGTAATATTAATAACCCATGGCTATATTGAAACAATGTTTTTTCTTTTTCCCTCGAATATGGAAGGTGGTGTGTGGCAGGTGACCATTTATGACATATATTGGCCTTATCCGTTTTAATATGTAATAAAAAGTGTCGAAATATATCCAGTTGTTGAACCTGTGTGAATTTTCCTCTGGTTTTGTCAATTGTTTTAAAAGTATAAAGTTAGAAAAATCGAGTGTAATTCGTTATTATTATAGGATGTTTGAGATTAGAATTATGAATCTCCTATAATTTTACATGGGGAAATTTACATTTATTACATTATATTTTGGGAAATTAGCTTTTATTATTTTAAAATCCTTATTAAGTTATTTTGTTTTTTCTTGAAAGAGTGAAACTTGAAAACTTGATTTCCATTATTTTTCTTGTATTTCTTCTCTCATTTTTAAAGATTTACATAACTGCGGTTGAGCAATAAAAAAAAATCATCAAGTTATAAGGTTAAAATATATGCTTATAGAAGAATTTGTATTATTATAAATTTATTTTATAATATTAACATTTTTCTAATCTTTTTATGAAAAATTTAATAGAATTTTAAATGAATTTTATTTATTAATAGTTATCCTTCATTAATTTCTTTTGTATTTTAATACCAGTCTTTCGAGAAATCTTTCTGCTGCAGAAAAACGTTTAATACCCGCTTTTACAGTGTCTGGAAGCGACCCAATGCTTTGTTACCGTAAATAACGTCTTCCCTTCAGGCCGCTATGTGCTTTGTTACTGCGAGCGCAACGGCAGAAATCAGTACTGGTTAAAGTTTGGAAAAGCCAGTTATTCTTAATGTATTCTGGTGAAGTGTTAAAAAATTAATTTATTATTTAAACATGATTTTCAAACAAACTTTATCGTTAGTTTAAAAATTTCCGTTTTTCTTCCAGCTGACTATAGAGAAAACACTATTTAACTTTTTGAACTCTATCTTTTACGCATTGGTAAAAAAAAAATCAAAAGAGTTTTATCTGTCATCTATTTCAGTAAGTATTTTCTACCTGCATAATGGCTTCCATCCAATTCTATCCTAGTTATACTGCGAAGTATGAAAAAAAATTCCAACATTCTTCAATATCACATAAAATATTTATTCCATCTCGACCCCTGAACTTTGACAACAAAGCGACTGAAGCCCCACATTTGTTGAAGAGGGGTGCTTAATACCTCATCTGTATACCATTCACGGAGCTGAACTCGGTTGGGAAAAAATTCTCAAACGTAGCACCAACGCTGCTCTGAAAGTGCGAGTCCAACTTCTGGACAATTTGCTGTCTATTTACAACTTTCATTTCCAGTAGAAGAAAACATTTGATGGGCTGCTGTTTCAGTTTTAAGAAACGGTGATAGTGTAATCTTTTTTATTTGCTCATAAATACATCGCCTCATCCGATCAGAAATAAAAAGAAACGAATATGGTTTCAGATGTAACCAACTCGATTCAGAAGCAAAATAAAAGTTCCAAATCGAAAAACTTCATCATTGACGTCAATCGTGAATTATGCTTGCCATTATGTTTAACTCTGTGAAACTGAATGCATTAATAATTTGCATGTAAGCAGCATAGAACTGAGGAACGTTTGCCTTAGAATGCCAACATGCCTTAAAACTTCTAATCTGAGACATAATTAATTTTAATAATTGATTTTGCATAAGCACTAAATACGAAAGCACACAAAAATATTTAATGTTACGTGCATCAATAAATGTTCCTTGTATTAAAATTTATTATGAAACAGTTACAAACACACACCAAAAATGAGTTTTTTATCAATATGAATGTTATATTTATGTTTTAAAAATTCACACATTAGAATAAAGAGTTTCCTTCATTCTATCGTGAGTATTAGTAAACGCTTCCATTCCCATCGAGTATTAGTAAACGCATTTATGCCTCAATACGCATTATATAAAGCAAATAAAGCGCAATAACCAACTCCAAAGTACGTAATATTATGTGAGAGATGGCTTTTATGAAATCTACTTTGATACCTGATAAAAAAATATACATAAAATTATTTTTTATTTGAAATTGAACACTTGATTTTGTATCGCAACTAATGTGAGGATATAATCTTTAATGCTAAAACTATAAAAGGAATTTGTTATTTTCATTATTATTTTAATTTTTTTGTATATCATCTTCTTCATGTCTTATATCTGTGGAACAATTTTATTTGAAATAATCAGGTGGATTTTCCAGCCAAACCTAAATTATTTTTACGGAAATTCTAAATTTAACTTTGCACGTAAATCAAATTTTGTATTGAATGCTTAGAAATCAAGAAAGGGGATTTCTACCTAATTATTTAATTTTTTAGTTATTTGTTATTAGGGAATTTAAATAAGGAAATGTTAAGTTCTTCCTAATATTCAAGTGCTGTTACACTTTAAAGCAGGCCATTCACATCTCTTTCCAAATGGAATTTTGGAACACAGGATGAAAAGAGCAATGTCAGTTTAAAACTGACGAAAAAATTGCCATAGCGAAATGGGTGGGGCTGCTGGAATTCAAAACGAACTTCAAAACCAACACTTCATGCGCCGATTCCAATTTTAGTCTCTGATTAGAGGTGAAGTGTGGCACATTAAGAATCTGCCTATTGAGACCCTATGCCGAGGGTAGAAATGGAAACCCGGAATTTCCCTGTAGGGGAAGAGGAGAGGAATGTAAATAACATCTGTGGAAATTTTGTGGTCATCATTAAGCCCTCCCTTGTACAGCAGATCGTGTCCCCTGTCTGGGAAACCCTAACCCCGTCAGGCGGAATTCCACTCACTCCTGCCTCACATTTGTTTGCAGCATTTTAGATAATTAATTTTCAGCCTTCATTTAATTTATAAATGTCACCCAAACTTTTTTCAAATTAATACTCAAGTAATGTCTCCAAATTTGAAAATTATTCAAACAACATTTATAATTAATGACCTTTCTTATGAAGTTGATTACGTTGTTTTGTATTTCTGGGGTAAATATATGTTTTATGTTTAAAAAATGCCCGATCCGTATAATTAATCACTATTTAGATCGTATTAAAAAAAGTTTTATAGTTTTATATGTTTTAATTGTTTGAATAAAATTACTTTGAAAATTTTGATTTCTTGGTATCATTTTATATAGTATATACTAAAACAACACTTGAAAGTGATTCGCAACTGACATATTTTTGTCAAGTTTTCAGATTGCCAAAATTTACTACTTAAAACTGTTTATATAGAGATTAAATTATGTCAATAAAATAATTCCTTGATTGGATGTTGACATAGAAAGATGCCCCTGAGACTTGTATACCATGGGCCCATACAGGGCTAAAATCCGTCCTAATACACGAACAGGCTGACTAAGGGACAAAATTAAATTAGTTTACAAGGTTCTAAAGGGGATAAGACTCTTTGCTCCTCATACAGAAAAGGGTAATGGCTTACTTGTTTATCAACAATCGATGAAGTCTTCAACAGCTCCCATGAGCTGCGCGAGGTCAGAAACAAAAAAACGGTATATGAATCTACTACCGCACGAATTTACATTATTTTCAGTCGAGCTTATTCTTCTTCTGCAAGTTGCCGTAGTGTAGTTCCGAAGCTGGTGAAAATATGATGACGCTGTGACTTGTCTCCAACACAATAAATAGGGTTTGTTTTAGTAAAATAGTATGATTGAGACATATGCTACTATATGCATTTGTCTCCAATTGAAGATAAAAAAAGTTGAGAATTAATTCTCCATATGAGGATCTATACATGAGCTTTTACCATCGCCAACTCTACATAATGTATTAAGGATCGGAGGTTTATAATTTTTTTTTGTCTGGAATATAAATGTCTGCTCCTAGTCCTGTCAAAAAACATACAAAGAAGTCAATGAGCAAAATATAACCATACTCAAACTAGGAAGAAGTGTCAAATCGTATGATTCCTGCCGTTTATACCGTATGAAATCAAATTTATGCTAAGAATGAACTGTTGAACAACATGCAAATGCGAAACTTTGGCTAAAAATGCAGCCAGCTAAGCTGCAACTGCTAAATATGAGATAATCTATCTCCAATGATATAAATAATTTTAATAACTGATTAATTTAATTATTCTATGAAAACTAAATATGAAAGGCTATGAACGTTTTAATGGCAGGTGAAATAAACAAATGATCAGAATAAAAAATATTAGCGGAAAAGTAAAAGATTCAAAAAATCAGATAAATTTTTATCAATATAAATGTTATATTTTATATCTTTATTATAAAATTCGGCAGATATGAAGTTTATATTCGATGATAAAATATTTACACATAAAATTAATTATCGGCTTAATGAAGGAGTGGGTTAAACTTGCAGAGATATTCTGGGTGATTGCAGTAATTGCCTTAACGATTTTCGGCAGCTTCTAAAAAAAAGAGTTAACGAATTAGCGTAAATACAAATAATAATACGTTTCAAGTATATCTCATCAGTGAGATTGTTGCTAAATCTTTTGCTTATTTTGGCGAAATGTTTAGGAAACTGAAACCATATTCGGTCATACAAATCTATATTTTACCATATGCCTTTGAAGCTTCGCAATTAGAAAATGTCCATAAATTCCAGGAGGGAAATGAAGTTTTGCTTCGCTCTTTGGTATTCCTTAGAAAAGTCAATTCGTGATGTTGGGCTTTGAATTTTTTCACATTTTGAAAGTATGTTTTGGGAAATAATGAGATCACCAGGAATTAGGCTGAACACAGGTATACGAGCATTTCTAACGCCGGAAAAGAAATGTTAAAAGTAATTGGGAAATCAACAATACATGACTGGGATAACTCATCTTCCAGATTAATGCGCCTCCGTATATATCACAAGAACACTAGAGATTAATTTGCACATCATATAAGACAAGAATCTACTAGAGGTCCCAGCTATATTTCGTTAAAACACGCTGAAGTATTAAATAAATGAGGTGTCTAACAACACAGATTAGATGTAGATCCGACTTATGGCTAAAACCAAAGCTTTCGATGATCATAACGATTCTCTATAAGGCAACCTCGAATCGAGATATCTTTTCTCCATAAATGGATTTAATGTAAATCAGGTTAACATAAATGAGGATCTTCGTGAAATACATTCCCTTAACTCAACATTCTGTTAAATAAATTTAAACTAGATGACTGGGTTTCATTCACTCCCTCGACGCGAGGTCTCACATTATAGCAGATTCTTAATGCTACCCTAACTGAGACCCCAAATTGGAATTTGGCATGAAGTGTTGGATTTTGAAAGTTCGTTTGAATCGCATCATTCCGCCATGGCAATTTTCTTTCATCATTTTAAACTGACGATTGCTCTTTTCCTTCCTGTGTTCCAAAAAATTCCATTTAAAGAGAGTATGGCCTCGTTTGAAGTGTAACAAACGCCTGAATGTGGGAAGAACTTAACCCATTTCATTTAAATTCCCCCATTAACAAATAACTTAAAAAATTAAAGAACAAAGTTAGAAATCCCCTTTTCTGGATTTCTAAGTACATTCTAAAAAAATACCATTTGATTTAATGATACAAAAAGTTAAATTTTAAATTCTAGCAAAATAATTTTAGGTCATTGGAAAAAATCCACCCTGATTATTTAAAATAAAGTGTGGTTCCCCATAGATATCAGACATAGAAGAAGATGATGCTCCAAAAATTAAATAATAATGAAAATAACAAATTCCCTCTTTTATGATTTTTATGGTTTAAAGTCTATATTCTTGGCTTATTGATTTGTTATTATAAAAATCAATTTCAATTTTAAAATAAAAAATAATTTTATGTATTTTTTATCAGTACATCAAATAGATTTCATAAAAAAGAATTTCATGGCTAATATTACGTACTTTGATTGAATTTGTGCGCTGACGAGTTTTTATAATATTATTGAGAGCATAATGCGTTTAATTAATAATTTCACGATAGAATGAAGGAACTCTTTATCTAATCCAGAAAAATAAACGCGATTTGAGTTCTTTAAAACAGTAAATGAAGTCTTTAAAATTGGTGAGTTTTATCATTTCGTACCTTCCGTTAGCCGGGCTTCAAATGTCAATGAAACCACAAACGTGGAGCCAAGTCGCCGTTAGCGACTGACAACACAGAATGGTTGAAGAAATTTGAAGGGAATTTATGACATTAGCGGATTTTTCTTCTGGGTTTGGTGCCCGGCTAACGAAAAAAGCATTCATCATTTCTTTCCATTACGAACCGAGGTCGTACAGAATTTTTGCTGCTTACTAAAGGTATCGCCCAAGTTCTGCAGAAACCATGAAAAATATTTCTTCAAATTTTCATCTAAACTAAAGATCGCAAAATACAAGCCTTTTTTGCATTTTTGGAGGTTAATAACGGAGCTATAAGGGTTGTAACCCCTCCTTGGGGATATGCTTTAAACAGAGAGTAAATGAATATATGGAAAATAAAACATATGAGTAACTGAAATGCTAAAATTCTACAACACGATGAACATTGTTACAGCTGCTTAATCTGTTACAATCTAATACTGATATAAATATTTAGCAATTAATTTTAAATAAAAACTAAAAAAATCAAATCACACAGGACACTCTGATAAATGTTAAAAGTACATTATATCCTCAGAATAATAAAAAAAAATTATGAAACAACAATATGGATAGTAGCTAAAACTTTTTATCAGAATATGAAAGTTATATTTATATTTAATAATTTCAAAATTCAAGTGATAAATACGATTTTAATTATTGATATAACTTCAGTTATAATTTGAATAAGGAATTGATGTTATTAGATTAAAAAAATATTACTCACACATATGAATGAATCATACCAAGCATGCTGGTCAATGCCGCTCAGATGGCATTCCTAAAAATTACAATTGGGCTCTTTGCCTAAATATCTATCTACCACCACCATATATTCGGAAGTTAAATTCTTCAAAGCTCGGCACCTTTCATTAAGCTCCTCAATGTTCCAACAATTATATCACTTCTCGCTATATTTCAGCCCACGTCAATATTCCACTGCATCTATACATGGGGTGGGGACAAATGCTTAAGTATTTGAAGGTTATTTAGCTCACAGATAGAATACAGCCAGTGTATCTAGATTGCAGCAGTAATTACACAGTCAGTTTATATAAATTATCATTTATTTACATATTTTATTCATTGATATAATTTGATATTTGATAGTAGTGGAACTGTCTCAACAATCACCCCACTCAGCATTCGCACAGCCATTTTCGTGAAGCTGCTAATCTATTGACGTTAAACCTCGAAACTCTTCCATTTTATCATTTCATTTGTATTCCGGATTATTTTAGAGAAACCAAAGCGTTTGGGTAAATCCTTTACTGTTTGAAAGTAAGTAGTGCACTGATGAGACCATTTTCGAAAATCAATGTATAAATTCAATATTAAGAGTTTCGCTGTGTTTGGAGGTCTAAAAGTGAGCGTAGTGGTGCATTTGCGTAAAATTTCTGGAATTTGCCTGCTCCTGGGATCATAACGAATTTAACTTGGAAGCTAATGAGGTGCGAGGACTTTCCATGTCTCCTGAATTACCTTCTCTGCAGTTGACACCTTGATTTAATCTGTGTTACAACCATAAAACTTCACCTGCTCTTCAGATGATGCCATGATCCCAGAAAAGTTGGCTAACTGTATATATAAAGTTGACATAGGTCGGATTGGTTTTGAAAATGCTAAGGCAGCATGACAAACCTCTGAACTCGACTGAGACAAGTTGCGAATTATTGGATAAGATCTGCAAGAATGCTATAAAATGTCTGCACCAAGTTTTAATCAAATGCTTCTTCCCCAGTGTATTCGGATAGATTTACATGCCGAACATGCTGCCCATTTCGCACAAATTTCTTATTATAAGTAAATCATCGATAACCGCGACTCAGTCAAATCGATTTATAAAGGTTTTCCGCATACAGATGGTAAATTGTACCCTTCAGACCACTTGAGGCATAATGGGAGGACATATTAACCTGATCCTCACGTCTTGTTATAAATTTTTTTCAATGGAAGGAAGGTAACTCTGACTACATGCCCTTTGTTTCTATCTTCTGATCTGCTTGAAGCTACTGACTGAGCAGTTTCGTTGTCCGAAGCTTCTGCCGTGCATTGCATTCCCATGGGGTCAATCTGATTGCGCATCAAACTATTTTAGACATGTGGACTGCATCCATGCTTTATCTATTGAAAGTGAAAATATACATTTAAAGCTGAAATCAGGGAAAAAAAAATATAAGATCAAATATTACTGCTGAAATTAAAGAAAATGTCATATTATGTCTTTCAAAATGCTAACGGTAAGTTTTATTCTCGTGCTATAATTCATAGCTCGAGCATCAATCTTATGATATTGAGTCTCGTTCTTTAACACGATCTTAAATCTCGCAATTTTATGAAATGGAATCAACTTTTGTACAATCACCTGTAGGTTATAAGTTATAAGGATTAATGTGAACTGGAATACAGATTTGAAATGTTTTAATGGATATTTAACAAAACGGCTATCCCTAAATACAAAAAAAGATGTATTGAGTATATGTGAAAAAACATCAAAGATTGAAAAATTATCCTAAGTTGCTACTATTAGAAAACAGTTTTTGATCGAAAACTTGTGCTGAAGAAAGAAATGGGCATTCAAATTTTCTCTGAAGGTTTGACCTGTGATTTGAATATTTGGGTTAGTATAAGATAATATATTCCATATTATTTTCATTGCAAAGTTGACATAGAGTTAGTAATTTGTTAGAGTGTTCATAGCTATTATAAAATCTTTTAACCTCACATTTGCCATGTATTAGTAAAGCTACGCAGAAAAACGACAACTTTCTACATATGTTGTCATACGTCGGAGTGTCTGCGATGTGCCAAATGCAGCCCAGATAAATTTTTTGAACTTGACTGGAGATAAGCTGTGGGTAGACATGCTCAAGATATGCAAGTATCACTTGAAACTGCCTGCACCAACTTTAATCAGTCGCTTCTTCGCATACTGATATACCTTGATTTGATGTCGAACATGCTGCTGTATTTCCACAATGAATTTCATCATTAGAATGTTGAAAAATGATGTGAATTTGTCAAAGGAATCTGAAAAGCCCACACAGATGGTGGATGGTATCCAACTAAATCACTTCTGCGAGCGTACAGACATAGTTTGATTGGTCATCACGACTTACAAAAGAATAAATATTTCTAATGCAAGAGACGCAACTGACTATTAACATCCTTATCATGATTCTTTCTTTATTTTATTGTATCCACCCGCCATTTTCTTAATTAAGTGAGACTTGTTCTATAGCATGATCTATATGCTAGGAAGGGAGTACTATCTATTTTTTAGAAGAAGGCAACCCATCTCCTTAAAACTGAAAAACATTTTGAGGATAAGATTTTATTTACTTTGGAAAGAATACAATGTTTTATATTTTGTCAATCGTAAACTGGTTTATATAAAAAAAAACATGAAATATACGAGAATATGACACTAGTTTAATGACTGATCTCAAATCTATACCTTGTGACTGATTAAATTATGTTATTCATCCTATTAAAATTAAAGGTAAAACAAAATGTATGCATGTGGCAAAAGGGCGTCCTTCATCTTCTACGAACCGCCGAACTGGAGAAGTGGAAGGGTAAATGAAAGATGGGAATAATCCAGGGAAGCCATTTCTGGCTATTTAAATATCGAAATTTTGTTTATGAAATATATTAATTAAAAAAAACTAATTGACAACAATGTTTAATATTTCGATACTTTATAACAATACTTTTCTATTGTTGGGTATGCAATTCAAAATACATTTTATTGTTGAAAGCTGTTTATTTTAAAGAAATTGTTATAACAATAAATAAAAAAAGTGACGCTGACAGAAATAAAAAAGTCGCATTGTTGGAAGTGTATAAATTCTTTTTTTTATTCCGTGATATAACGTCCAACAAAATCATTTTAACGAACAGGCAAGTGTTTTGTTTCTGCTATTATGTGCCGAAAGATGTAGATTAGTTATGTTAGTGATTTAACTATGTCTAATAGATTTGATCAAGTTTAAATATTTGTAGCTTCTATTTTAAGCTGATATTGGAAGTTATTAATTATAATAACATAGCTTATTATAATTAATTATACTAAATAGAAGAAGGCATCATATACTGATAGATTATTAGTTATTTATATACATTATACGCAGATTATGTATAATGTTATGATGTACATTTTAATAGATGATGTATCTTTTAATAGATGATGTAAATTATTAAACTCTTTTAATAGCTTAAATAATTACATCTAAACTATTAAAACTCTTTAAAAAAGTTTCTATAATGAAAACTATGATAACATAAAAAAAATGACGTGCTGACAGAAATAAAAAAATGCATGGTTTGAAGTGTATAAAATTACTTTTTCATCCAGTGATATGGAACGTCAAACAGAAATCATTTTAACGTAACGTCGAAATTACAAAGTGTTTTCTTTGTTTCTGCAAAGTTATTATAAAATGAAAAGATATAGATTATTTTATGCTAGTCCTTTAGTCATTATTCGCTTGATGGACTGGGCTTAAATATTCTGGTACTGCCATTTGTGGCTTTTGATATTCTCAGCTAGTATGCCTTTGTTGTTCAATTCGCTTTTCCGATGCCCAAAAGAAAAGAGGATATAGGGATGCTGCCCGTAGACAGCAGGCAATCAAAACGTGAAAGGAGGTGCCTTGAAACACGAAGAAAGAAAACTGTTGATTGTCAGTACGGCACAACGTAGCCAGAAGAAAACAGAAGAATCTTAAGAAATACTGATTGGTCGACACGGTGTCACGTGACCTCAGGAATAATTCCATTATTCGGGAGATAGCCTTGCAAACGCTGGCCACGTATGTATGTAATGTATCTCTTGTCATGTAAATTTTTGAACTGACGCGGAATATGAAAATATTTATCCCCAGCAACGCTGGTTTGATCGCTGTTTGCGCCACATGACTTTCAATTCTGCTCCGCCAGGGAACAACACGCATTATTCGGGAGATAGCCCGCAAGATATATTTCAGTTACTATTTTTCTTGTTCACCCTCGATTTTCCGATGCCTAAAAAGAAAAAGAGGAGTTGTTGGGGATCCTGACTGTAGACAGCGCAATTAGGAAAACGCAGCGAGAGTTGCTGAAATTCGACGAAGAAAAGAAACCGCCGATTACACCTTGTGGTACAACGTGGCCAGGACAGAAGAAAAAGAAGAACAAAATAATAGCTAATGACAGTAATGGCACATGGCACAATGTGGCTGAAGAGAAGAAAGTGGAAGAAACTAAAGAATACGAAATAGCTGATTACCGACATGGAGGAATGAGTATATTTGAGACGTGGGCTAGAGAAAAGCAGAAGAAACAGAGAACAAAGAAACAGCTGATTGTCGCATATGGCACAGCCGTAGCTTGGTGGAGAGGGAGAGCCGAAGAAAACAGAAGAACAAAGAAATAGTCGATTATTGTGACAAGACACGTGACCTCATGAATATTAATATTATTCGAGATAACCCCAACGCCGGGTCATACAGCTAGTTTATATATTTAAAATAGGTTATAATGATATTACTTTAAACCAATTATATTTGGAGTATAAATTTTTTGGGTGAGACAACTTGTTTATTGCCATATTCCTATTCACTTTAGATTCAAAAATATTAGGTTTGGATTATTTATTCTACTTTTTTAAAGCTTGTATCGAACCCATTAATATTATCCTGTTAAAAGTTGTCTCAATTGCCCTCATGCAACAATCTTCGAAACACTTACAAGACAAACGCTGATCCTATAGTTACAAAACATTGGCCTGGGTTACTTAGTTTGCAGGTTCTAATAAGAAAAGTTTTGAAATTTGACTAAATTTTAATTAATTCTAAACATTTACAAAAAAAGTTTAAGGTATTTTTCCTCGTCAAATTGTCGGCTATTAGTGCGCAAAAAACGAGCTTTTTGCAATTAAATTAAATTCAAGAATTTAAACCCTTCAGTGATGCCAATTTTTATTTGTATTTCTTGGCCTAAGTATAATAAATATTTTAAAAAAAATTATCGATATCTTTATATGAATACTTTGCATTGGTTTAGTTACTGCGTTTATAAACACGCGTCGTAGGGATGATACTAAAATACATGTTCACACTTTTGCTATCATATAACTAACCAGTGATGTAAAATACACATTTATTTATTTTAAGGGTAATGTTCTTAGAGTATATCTGGTTAAATACCCAAATGGGTATTTACCAGGTATTTATTTTGAATTACCCCTATGCATATAAAACAGAAGCACTGCTCTGAAATGTCTTAGTATAATATACATATAGAATATATTGTGTATTTTGTTATAAAATATGGTACTTAAGGTTTAACGCCACCGAAGCAATAGGATTTGCGGATTTTAATTACGTATTAAACTAATTTAAGGGTTTTAAACAAGATTGTTTTTACTGGGCCCATTACCGCTAATTCAGCCTTGGTATATACATGGGTACCCAAAATATTTACATTTGAAGGTTTTTTTATGTGATACGATATTTGTCTTACGAACGTTACTAACAAAGCAGATGAAGATGTTAGTTGTTTTATGAATTAAAATTGTATTGGGAGAGAGAAAGAAATGTAACAACTGGATTTATATAGTTCCAGCACTAAATTGATTTGGTGAAAATATGTTAAAATAAAAGTTATAAAAGTCTATATTCATCCTGCAATACAGTATGTTATATTGAGCATAAGATAAGGTAAAAAAAAAAGAAAACTTGTAATATATGAACCTTTAAATTCTATAAAACCAAAAAAATGAATGGAAAAAACAAACGCGATACTATATCATGGATCTGACATATAAACATGGCTTGAATATCAATCCTTTAAATTCCAAATAAATCAGAAAAAAATACGTGGCTTAAATATCATCTTTAGGTAGACTCTTTATAGAACTCACTATTGTAAATGGTTCTCTGATAATGACTTTTCGGAAAAATTCTGCAGATCTTCACCAGATCATGCACAGCTAGAACCCAAACCTTCTTCGTTAAAAGTTTATATATATATATATATATATATATATATATATATATATATATGGTATATATATATATATATATATATGTATAACGCTTTTTTCCCATGTTATGTTGTGAACATTAACTGAGTAATTTTTGATGTAAATTTTAACCAGCTTGGGATATTGTAAAAGATAGTGAAAATATCGGTCGAGTTCGTAGATGGGCTATCCTAGCCCAGCAAGTGGAAATGGTGGGGTGGAAATTTTCAGCTTTTCCCACACTTCCTACAATTTAAAAGTTAGAAAGAAAATAAAATTGTAAGGAATCTGTTTCCTATCAAAAACGAACAATTTTGCATTTACACCTTTCTGATAGCTACACCTCTAGAAGCTTATGAGCTTGACTGAATGTGATTTTCCCAATCTTCCCTCCTCCTCTCCCCAACTTAAAATTCCTTTAACCCATGCATGCTACCTCGTTGGAAAGCTCTCATTTTGCAGTTTCTTCCACCCCTTTCATTCTTGTAGCCTAACACTATGAGAATAGAGAAAATGTTCTTTCTTATTACTATAGTAGAGAAGTATATGCATAATTGCTAGCCTGTGCTATTTTGTAAACACGATAACTAGAGTAATTGATTAGATTTAACTGGCGACGGATATAAAGGAGGGTGAAAACTTGGTCGAGTTCTGCAGATGGCTAAACTAGCTCAAAGGGGGGTGGAAATGGTGGGGACTGAAAATTTCATATCTCATATACTTCTTACGATTCAAGATATAGATAAAATTCAAATTAGGCGAATTATTGCTCTTATCGACAAACAAACAAACTTTTGTATTGAAACTTTTTGATAGCCATACTTTTGAAGTTATGAGCTAAAAAAAAGCCATTTTCAACTCTCCCAACTTATCATTTCCCATAGCTCTGTTACGACTACAGATAGAAAAAATTCAGTTAGGCGAATTATCACCTTTTCATAACGAACAAATTTTATCTAAAGTTTTTGTCTGCTAGAATTTGCTTATAAGTTATGGAGCCGAAAAGCTTATATTCCACAATTTCCACTCTATCATTTCCCATAGCTTCTGGCAAGTAAGATTGAAGATAGAAAGAAAATTTCAACAGGGTAATTACTACCATATCATAACAAACTACTTATAATGTAAACCTTTTGACGACAAGAATTATTTAGAAGTTAATGAGTTCATCAACCCATTCACCTTCACATTTTTTTATAGGGTAAAAGTGACAATTAATTTATGACTAATTTATTGAGGTTATATTTTGAATATTTCTGTTAATTATATAACCTGTAGATTGATATACCCTGTTTTTGCTCGATTAAAATATGTTTCTGTTTATTTTTTAATGTAAAATTACTGCTAAAATATTCATTATACACAAATTATTTTTCTGATCCAAAGTCCTTTTAATTAAATGAGAACTCAATTGAACTTAGCAATTTTAAAAAAAACATCTGTTTTTTTCATATCATTATTATAGAGGAGTTTTGCTGAAAGGATTTTTAAATTACAACCAATTGAAAAATAATTCTTTCGGTAGTCTGAAGGCAAAAGTAGATTCTTGATGCCTAATCGTTACAAAGTAATGAAATATTACATTGCATTAATTCACATAGCCTATAACTTATTGTTTCAATGACTTGCGGAATCATTTACCTTGCATTTTTTTCATGACATTTAATATTTAATATATCAAGGTTTTATCATTCCATTTTTCATTCAAACAAAAAGTTTTGAGATTTGTTCAAATACATTGCCAATTTTTTTATGTCTCACAAATACAATCATTCAACAGGTAGAATCATAAAAGAAATAAAAGTATCTCAAGTAGCAAATATCTCCTGATAAACATTAAGCCGGAAATATTCTGAAACAGTAGCAGAAATTGACTTTGCTTTAAATGAATGAATGAAGGACTCTTTAGATTTAAAAATTAGACTTATTTAATCTAGGTGCTAAATATACCAGTGAATATTACTTGTTTTGCAGAAAACACATACATGATTACTTAAATCACTACTAAACAGTACCATTTAGAGAATTTCATCTGGTTCAGAGGTAATAGTCACTAAATTCTTAACATATAAGAGAATAAAAATTATTCAACATTGTGAGTGGCAAATTGAATACGTGTTTTTAAAGCATAGGATATGAATGCAGCCAATTTGAACAGCAAATTTAAATCTCCATCGACGGTTAAAACCAAATACTCAAATCATGGTCCCGCCATGTTTAGTTAAATATCAAATTAAAGAATTCTGTCAAAAAAACCTATTATCAAATTAACTATTAAAATTATTTGATTAATTAAAATTAACTATCTACTTAATTAAAGTTAAAAAAATTAATTGTTACAAAACTCCACTAAAACCTTTTTTATGGCTTATACTATATACCAGAAATCTTTATCTCATAATTATCTAATAATTATATTAATTTAAATAAAAGTCACTGTGGCTATGTACGTATGTTCCACATCTCCTCCTAAACCACTGGACTGATTTCAATCAAACTTTTCAAACTTTTTATTTAAGAAAAGAGAAAGGTCACCTTCAACTTTTCAAAGCCTAAAAGATGTTTAAAATTTCACTTAATTAAAAATTAAGCAAGGCGTTTTTCCGCAATGTTTTTCATTTCCATAAATTTGTTTCTCTCATTTTAATATTTTTTCAAAATTAATTTTAAACTGAATTCGTAACAATATTCTTGTTGGAGAACAACAATAATACGAAAACTGTTTCCAGAAGGAAGAATGCTAAAAGAAACTTTTAAATGTAGACGATTAACAATTTATATCGGGACCAAATATTGATTTATTTTCATGCTTTAAATTAATGAATAATTAACTAGTTAATTTATTTGTTTCAAAATATTCATTAAAACCTTTCTTTTACTTTAGTAATTGTTAACAAAATTTGAAGTGCCTATATAACAAATAATAATGTATGGAAAAAACGGCTGTTTTTAACAATCGTGTGTTTCAATTGGTATTCTCATTTTAATGAAAAACGTTTCAGATTAGAAAAGGAATTTGTGTATCATAATATTTATACAATAGTAATTTTTGCATTAAAAATATTAAACATGAAAACATTTTAATCCGGAGCAAAGCCAGGTATATCAACTTGTTTACAGTATAAAAAGTGGAAGTGAATGAGGCTGATAGGAACTCATAACTTCTAAGTAATTCTTGCTGTAAAAAAACTTTCAATATAAAAGTAGTTTGTTGTGATAAGGTGATAATTCGCCTAATTGAATTTTTTTTCTGTCTTTAGTCGTAACAGAGCTATGAGGGAATGGTAAGTTGGAGGAGGGGATTGAAAATGGCTTTTTAGCTCATAAATTCTAAGCAATTGTGGCTATCAAAAAAGTTTCAATACAAAAGTTGTTTGTTGTGATAAGGTAATAATTCACCTATTTTGAATTTTATTTCTATTATTAATAGTAAGTTATTTTTGTAACAAGATTTCAGGAACAAGAAATGTGAATTTTTTGTTGCTGAATCTGTTGTAATATTTTACGATATAGTAGACATACACACTCGCACTCAGTTTCCTAGTTAGACGGGATTCATCTGGATCATGAGCATCAATACTTAAATGATCTTAAAGCTCTAAATTTGATTAAAGTATCATGGTTGGAATCTGATTAAATGAAAATTCGTTAGCTATTTTATCCCTTTCAAAACCTTTTTAATCCACCAAGACTTTTCAAACATTTTTTTTCTTTATTGTTTCTCCATTTTGCTTACATTGGCAGGTTTGTACTGAACATTACCGTACTTACATTGGATACTTTTACCATTCTTAATATTAAAAGTTCCAAGAAGATAACTTTCCCCTCTTTTTTACTTTTTAACGTAAAATTTACGGTGATATTAATATACGCGAAGTAAATAACTAACTATTCAGAAAATAAAAACAAGAATGTTTGACTTCTTGCATGGCAATGTGAGTAAATTATGGATCACAAGATTCACTGGTACGGTCTGTCTCTACTAATAATAAAGGAGAATGTGTGTGTTTTGGCGCTCTACAGGACAGACTGCTAGGCCCAGAACAACGAAATTTGGCAGAAACGTACTTTGGAGGGTGCGAATGTGCACCTCGTAACCGTTGTTTTTTAAATTTTAATTGATTAAAAATTAAGCGAAATTTTGAAGTTTTTCCTTAATAACTTCAGAAAATAGTACAGCACAAAAATTATTTTTACACCATCTGAAAATTTAAAAACTTATCTTTTCAATGATAACAATTAAGTTTTCATTTGATTTTTTGCTCTAATTTTAATAAATTTTTAAAAATATTTTTGTCATTCTGTTACAATGAAATTCAAACCTTTTTCAGTGATTAAACAAATATTCAATTGCGTGTTTTTCTTCCATTGTTGAAAGCTAATATAATATTCTATTGGATTTTATTTTCTTATTTTATTTCTTCAATTTTTTTGTGAAATCTGTAAAGAAAGTCCTCAAGATAGTAAGTATATAAAGAAATAATCCCGTAAACTGAACAATTATGGTTGCTATGTTTATATTCATTTTATTAGTATGTTTTAAGCCAATTCACATGCTGCCGGACGTAAAACGTGCCGCGGTATCACGATGTTGAAATAAATTTGTTAAATTAGAACTTACGTACAATTAGACGTAACTTGACACGAACAGTTACTTGACTCCATTAGGGACTTTCATATAGACAAGGAACAGAACAAGTGCAAGGCTACGTTAAGAACGCGTTTAAATCTCTATCGCAATTTGAAGTTTAAAATTATTTTGTTAAGGGAACCGTGAGTATCAAACTATGCACAAGAGAGTCAGTAGAATTTATATTCCCGGCGAACAAGCTGGTCGCCGATGGCGGCTAGTATAACATAAACGGCGTATAAAATAATTATTCTATTGTAAATGACAAAGTTTCAAACTGTAAAAGCTAAATTATCCCCCGATCCCGTTTAAGTTTTAGAATACTTTTTTCTGAATCCTGATAGCAATTGTTTTTTTGTCTATATGATTTATTCAAAGCTACATTTTGTTAATACAAAACACCCAGTTTAGGGGTACATATTTTTTTAAACTTCATTTTGAATCATTATTCACAAATACTTAGAAGAAAACAACACAGTTTTGGGGCATTTATAATTTTTATGTTTCATTTTTAATCAACATTCGGAGATGCATTTTTTTTTTTGCAAAATATCCAGTTTGGAGGTATTTTTTAAATTTTACATGTATTAATTTGAATCACCATTCACAAATGCATTTTTTTTCTCAAAATATTCAGTGTAAGGGCATTTATATAATTCAATGCTTCATTTTGAATCACACCATTCTCAAATACTTTTCATGAAAAATACCCTGTTTTGGGTATTTATAAATTTTAAGTTTAATTTTGAATGACCATTCACAAATACATTTTTGCAATAACTTTTATAGGAGGAATTTATAAAATTCTGTATGTTTCATTGTGAACCAGCATTCGAAATTTTTTTTTCTCAAAATACCCAGTTTTTGGGTATTTACCCAGGCCTTGGGTAAATACCCGGGTATATACCCAAAAAATATTTATCTACCCACTGGGTATTTACCCACCCCACATTACTGTAACTAACTGATAATTCTAGCAAAAAGTGCGACTCTAACTTCATTTGAATATATGTGTTGCATCTTATAAATCTGGCATTTATTTTCTATGCTCAATATTGAAACAGCGAGATGTAAAGAGATTCGTAAAAACGTGAAACGAATTTATAATTTTGAGTAAGCTTTGACTCGTAGTCAGAGTATCCTTAAATATTTATTTTTCTTTAAGAAATGTACGTTATGATTGTATTATTATTTGTATTTGAGACTATTTACTTTTTCGTATACAAACAGAAATTATGGTAATCGTCAAAATATTTGAACTCGAGATTTTGATGAATCTCCTCATTTTAGACCTCCCTGAGTCCAAAAACACAATTTTGTAATTATGCCTGTCTGTGTGTCTTTGAACATGATAACCCGAAAACTATGAGCTAGAGGGATAAAATTTGGTATATGACCTTTAAACATAATGTGCAGGTTTTTATCAGATTTTGGACGAAATCCGACCCCGGAAAGTCTGTCTGTCCGCATTCATGTGAACACGATAACTCAAAAACTTAAATAGCTACATGGATGAAATTTGGTACAAAAATTTATCATCTAGACGGTAGATCCGCATCAACTTTTAGAACTAATCCGTCAAGCGGATGACTGTCTGTCGGTCTGCAATTTCGCATACATGTAAACATGGCAACTCCTAAACGCTATGGTTAGATAAATAAAATTTGGTATAAGATCTGCTAACATTAGTTTTAGATCCCTGCACGATTTTCTTTTCAATCAGTTCGAAAAAGGCGTTAAATTTTATATATTTCTCAGTCATACTGTAAGACAAAAAAATGTGGCGACCTTGGCGCGTTTTACTGCTCTTAAGCTTATTTTTTCTCCACATGTGTTAGAGATTGCGTTTTACTGCCGTTTTCCTTATTTTTTTTCTCCTTATTTGCGTTGGCGAGCATACGAGAAAATCTAGGACAGTGCTCGGCAAACCCATTAGTCAAAAGAGCCAAAAGTCAGTAGTACAACGAATAAGATTTCTTTTGAGAGCCAAATTCCTTTCAAGAACCATGTTCTCAGGAGTTAGTTTAAACTAGCTACTAGCTTTAAATAAAACCAGATATTATAATAATCATAGTAGTCGAAATCGATTCGTGGCCGAACCGCACTCAGGTGGTTAGATGCGACACTCTTACAACTTCTTAGACTTCTACAATCTATTACTGCGATAAAAATAGTTTTGGCAAATGATTTGACAAAAAAAACTAAAAATAAAAGAACATGAGCCTCTGATAAATGTTAAGTGCTTAAATATATCCTGAATATAATGAAAAATTTTATGAAAGAAAAACAAGCATACAACAAAAATAACTCAAAAATTTTGGCAATGTGATCATTATTCCATAACTTGATAATCAAATTCCACCTGCACTTTCAGTCCTATCAATTTCAATCGTGACACGTAGTCGAAGGTTAAGTTCTTGAAGGTCGTATAATGTTCATCGTCTTCAATGTCCAAAATAGATATAAACACATTCTCCAGATATTCAGGTCGATTGTGGAGCCAATATTCCATCAGATCTATAAAAGTGGTGGGATAAGATATGGATATCTCCAAGTCTCTAAGTTTCTTGCAAGCTGTAAGAAATGGAATGAAATGTGAGACTAAGTCCTGGTCGGGTTTCCAACTCCATAAAAATAAAGAAACCAGTTGGTTGTTGATCTTGCATGCAAGAAGATGGCGAAATAAATCATCAAATTCCATTCGCATTTCGAAAGCCTCATATCTGTATTCCAACAGCGTAATTGGCATGTTTGGCACAATAAAGAATTCCACCTCTCGCCGTGAGGGCGAATCGGTTACAATAATCAATTCCACTTGCAGATTCGGAGATAACCTTTTCAGAATCTGCCAATCGGTTGATGTTAAACCTCGAAAATCTTCCATTTTTATCATTCTATCTTCGTATTCCAAGATTATCTTCGAAAGAGCCAGCGTTTGGCAATTTTTCACTCTTTCGAGGGCAGTACACTGACCTGCGACCATGTTCTCAAAAATCAATGTATAATCAGTCTCAAGAGTTGTCAGGCTTGGGAGGTCTGCAAGCGTAGGTAGGTTTTGAGCAAAGTTTGAATTCTGTCCCTCGCCCATGTGATCATAACTAAGGAATCCTCTAAGCACAAGGTGCGTAAGAGACTTTCTGTTGTGTTGAAATAGTTTTCTCAGAATCTCGACACCTTCCTTTATTCTAAAGTAACAACCATAAAACTTCACCCGCTTTAGATGATGCTGCGATCCCAGAAAGTTGGCTATAACTGTACATATGTTGTCATAGGTCGGATTGTCTATTTGCCTAAGACAACGTGGCAAACTTTCTAACTCGATTGATATAAGTTGAGAGTTCTTGGTTAAGATCTGCAAGAATTCTATAAAGTGTCTGCACCAAATATTAATCCGAGTGAATTCGTGATAGACTTTTACATGTCGGAACATGCTGCCGTATTTAAGCACAAATTTCATTATAGGGCAGGTGTCCATCGATAACTGCGACTCAGTCAAATCGAATATAAAGGTTTTCCACACAGATGGTAAACCGTATCCTTCAGACCACTTGCGGCACACCAGTGACATATTAACCTGATCCTCACGTCTTAGGAAGGAGTAAATCTTTTCTAATGGAAGGGATGGTAACTCTGACCAATGCCCTTGTTTCTCGCATTCTTCTGATTCGTTTGAAGCTATCGATTGAGTAGTTACGTTGTCCTTTTTTTCTGCCGTGTATTGCATTCCTATGGGGTCAATTTCATTGGTATTGGAAATTATTTCAGACATGTTAACTGCATCCTTGCTTTATCTTTTGAAATCCCACATACATTTAAAGCTGAAATTTTTGAAAACAATTTTATTAATGAAATCTTACTGCCAAAATTGCAAAAGAAATATTCATATTATGTCTTTTCAAAATTTTAACTGTAAGTTTCTTTCTCGTGCTATAATTCATAATGACAATCAACCTTATGATATCGAGTCTCGGTTTTTAACATGGATCTTAAATCTCGCAATTTTATGAATGTTAATAAACTTTCTACTATAACTCTTTAGGTTAAGACAAGTTATTATGAGATTAGGCAGAACTGAGTGATGATTATTGAAATGTTTTTAATGGGATTTTTAGCACCAAAAGCCGTTATCCACTAAATCCTAAACGATGCATTTAGTATATGTCAGAAAACTTCAAAGATTGCAAAAGGATCACAAGTTGCTAATTTTTAGAAAAAGATTTTTGATTGAATGTTTTGAATGAAGAAAGCAAATGGATATATATCGAAATTCAGTTTTTTCCGAATGTTTGACCAATGATTTGAATATTTGGGGCAGCATAAGATTAATATGTTCAATATTATTTTCATCATTGCATATTTGACCTAGAAAGTTAGTGTGTTGTTTGCGTGTTGAGGCTTTATGTAACTAGGCAGCTTTTTAACACAAATAACATTTTTTGACGCACACACAACAACAACCGGTTACAAGCATTCGATTCTGAACATAAACACAAACCACGCTACAGTTACAGCTAAGCGCGCGGTTCACAGTCTTTGCTTATAGCACAGTTAGTAGTAGTTAGAGGCTAAATAGTTATTATGTACCCTCTAACCTCACAGTTATTATGCATTTGTAGATGCTGCGGTGCCAAAAAATCGACGTTCATTCTACATATTTTGTCTAAGTTGGAGTATTTACGATGTGCCAAATGCAGATGTGCCGCTAGCATTCGGCTCAGGAGCCTCGGTTTGCCGTCCACTGGTCTAGGAGAAACCATTACAGCTGGTTTTTAGATGGATATCTGTTTCTTGAGTTGGAGGTTTTCGACATCGAAATCCCAACAGTTTTATAATTAGGAATATATTTTTAATTAACTACACGCCTTAGGCCACCAGTATACTTATAAGCAAATGAATGCTCAGGAACAGAGTGAAATATTAGATGACGAAATGGTCCAATTTGCAAGTAATGTCAGAGATGAGTTTGAAGTACAGCCGAGTGATAAAAGCGATGTTATAATGAGCCATGAGGATGAAATAAATGCTACTGAGACGCTTTGAACTAGTTAGAACACACCAAGAGGAAATCTCGAATACGTCGGTGATGCTTTTCATAAGAATGCATGATACATCAGCCAGGAAACATCTATTGGCAGGAAATAAACTTAACTTGTTTTATTATTGTAAATTCGTTTTTAATTCTGCAATAATATTCATATTAAATCGGACCTAAAGGATTAATTTGCAATTACGCGTCTTTTCTTTTTATTAACTCTATATCATGAATGCTATTATTTAATTCTTAGTGCTTGATATTTTTTTCATTCCGTATTTTTCGGCGTTTTTACATCCGCTGGTGTAGAATAGAAGTTTGGAGAGGGGGTGCTGGCTCACCTTCCGTCATCTAACCTTGTTTCAAAATGACAGTGCTCGTTCCAAATAGCCCTCGTGTAGCTTCTAAAAACAGAATGTTAATATAAACCAGCGTGAGTGGTCTCCCCTAAACATTCTCGTATACTTTCAAACAAAGGTGTCAACCCCAAGCCCCCACCGCACAAAAATTACGGATCTATAGAAAGATCCGAACGCCACAAGAACTCCGATTCTTTCCTCAGAGGCAGTGGCAACACGTAAAAACAACAAAACAAACGAAAATAAAATACACTAAGAGGTAGCAGAATGCGCCAAAAGGGAGAAAAAGGACCCAAAACGGAAGAAAAAACGCCAAGCAGGTGTTATTACTCAATACATGAAACAAGACGGAACTAGAAGCCGGGGCTGTGTTAGATAAACCAGTACGCATGCGCGTGGAGAATCGGATTAGAAAAATTGAATATGCAATTTGAAGGCCCTTTTCTATCCGATTGACACGAAAATTGGACACAAATCTACAATTAAGATTATAAGGCCACATATAAAATTTCATTTATCTTACTAATTTTGTTAAGAAGTTATTAAGTTCAAAATTATGCGATTGTACAGACCGACAGTCAGCCAACCCTTTGACGGATTGGGCCTATACGTTTATACGGACCTACATTCATGATGATAAAAATGCGCCCGAAATTTTATCCATATAACTATTCAAATTTTTGAGTTATTGTGTTCACATGAAAATAGACAGACAGATAATCTTCCCGTAGACGGATTTTGTCCAAAATTTGAAGGAAACCTACAAATGGTGTAACAAGATTACATACCCGTAGCTCTAATGGATTTCGAGTTATCGTGTTCACAGACAGACATGATTCCAAAATTGTGTTTTTCGGACTCAGGGAGGTCTAAAACGTGGAGATTCGTCAAAATCTCGAGTTCGAATTTTTTGACGATTACAATACTTTCTCTTTCTATACTTCGTATACGAGAAAGTAAAAATTGGCATTTTCCTTATCCGACATCGAGAATCCCGCTTATCTTGGATCAATGAGACTCTTCTGTAATGAAGTGATGTTTTCAACAATATATGACATAAAATATGATTTTAATATGCTTAATATTTCAATATATTGCTTAATCCAAAGGGACTTTTACATGAGTAGCATTCCCGCTCTTTATACACTTTTATTTAACGTTTCTCATGCTTACAAGGTGGAATTTTGTGATCGGTTCTTCATCCACATTTGATGTACCAGACTTTTGAAATTTTGTACACTTGAGTGTTCCGATGTTAATACACAGCTTATATATTTTCACAACTTAATTATCAGTTAATTGATTTATATAATCAAAATTCATTCTGTACGAGTTTTATTACATAATGGTTAATTTGAGAAAAAAATTGATTTCCGAATTCATTTAATTTTTCTGTATATATCGTATAATATAAAAGAAAACTCTGCATGTTATAAGCAAAAAACAGGCGGTAAATTTTGGGATTTTTAAGAAAACCTTTATATCTTCTCGAATGCTTGCGCTGTGTTTATGAAAATGTGTGTAAATATTATGCACATCACACATAACCGTTGATAAAGGTTACATCTCGTTTTATCAGATTTTTGTGAAACAGGATGCGTCAAACTTCATTTTCGCCTCCATCCCTTTTTGGTTGCTCCCCTAATTGCCCTCGTGACGAATCCTCACTGTAATATGTGAATGATACTCGATTTAATGTCACACGCGCGATTCTTCAGAACTGATTTCGAACCATAGTTGTAGTATTAATTGCAAATTTCTCATATTTTACTAAATGGTCCTTAATTTTTGAACACCAATGTAATTTAAAGAATAAAATGCAGAAAATAATTTTTAAAAAATATTTATTTATTAGTAAAATATTTAAAGTGTGTGTTTGAAAAATTCTTTTTGTCAAATTCTTTCTATTCCTTTTACCTGGCTGTTAAATGTATAGATAATCCGATTTGTGTTGGACAACATAGATTATACTGTCATTTAATATATTTTGTCAAAAAAACGCCAAGTCTTTAGAAAGTAAGTGTTAATGTGTTTAATGCTAAACTCAATGATGAGAATGCTATCCCACATCAAATCTAATTTTACACATTAAACAGATTTTTCAGATTTACAAACATCATTTATTTTACTATATTCTGACACATAAAAATAAATCATTTTCACTCTAGCACAAACATATTAACTTCAACAGTTCGCAGCACACATTCTCCCCATCAATCAAATCGTTGCTGTTTTGTACCACAAAACAAGATGCTCTCCGTCACCCATAATAATTTCATCGGGACCTAAAAGAAATAATGTTTCTTAGAATTCTTATTTTTACAAGTAACGAAACATTAAAATACTGAAATATCTAAAAGATCTTAAAAGTTTATAAACCCATGTATGCACCTTCATCCTCATCAATTATATGGTTTGAAATATAGATTTTTTTCAATGAAAAGAGATAACATGAAATGTAACTTTAAATAATAATAAAATATTCGATTATATAAAGAAATAACCTCATGGCCTTCCATTATTTCAGTCCCATCAATCACTGCGTACCTATTTTGAAATCCAATACATTTCTTCAGAGAGGAAGAGTAAGCGATGCCATCATTAATTGGTTAATTAAGACATCGGGCAATTAGAGATACTGTCTATTTACAGATACGGAAACCCTCCGTGCTTTTACGCATGCGCAAGTGGACTTTGATTTCACCAAAATAGGGGTGAAATGAAAGAGACAGGAGGAGATAAGCAATTACCTAGCAATTTTTTGCTAAGCAATATATAAAAACATTATACAAATTTCGAATTAAAATGAAATAATACGAATAAAAAAATGAGTTTCAACATCAGAAAAGAATGGCTAAAAGAGAAGAACTCCGGAAAATCGCTTTTCTTCCACACTTCAAATCACCTGACTGAGAAGTAAAATCGTACAGAAGTAACAGGCTCGGTTTTCTGAAACGAGCAGTACAAGCGGTGATGTTTATCAAGTGACTGACCTCACGTCAACTGATCCCGTTCCCGGGATTTATTTGTCGAAGAACTAAAGGCTCCACTCTACACCCACTCACTTCGTTTTCCTATTTTCCGTAATTAAGAAATATTCAACGAGATGCAGAAAACTTCTATTAAAATAATTGAGGGCTCTAATACTTTCATTTCCAGAAGTGGTCTCAACTGGTACAGCGGGAAGATAATATATTTTCTGGATCTTCTTACCTCATAACTTTTTATTAAAGATCATGACTATAAATATTATTACATACTCGTGAAGTACAATTCAAAACGAGTGTGAATAACACAAGCAGATATAAGCCTTTGAGACTTAGATATGGCAGCATTTCGAGGCATTTAACGTTAAACATTTGGTTGGAAACTGAGTTAAATCTCAATGTGATCAATGACACGAAAGGGTGCCACAACTTAGGCATTAAAGGATTTATTATTACTGCCACCTTTTAGAAGTTTTGTTGTTCTTATTTCGTTCAGGATACTTTAATATTTAACATCTCTTGTATAAATATTGCGTGTATTTTGCTAACCCAAGCCTCGACACATCGAGACTGAACTCAATTTCCAGCCAATTATGAATGATGAATTACATGCCACGATACGAAAGGGTGCCATGTGGAAATTACTTGACTCTGTTTGTGTTATTAAAATTTTTCAAATGCGCTTTATGAATATGTAATGATATTTATCGCCATGTTCTTTAATCAAAAGTTATAAGGTAATGTTATCCCGACAATAATTTATGGACACCTTGTAAATTCGGCATAGTATTAGGAAATGCATTTCATAATATCAAATGTTTTTTGGTAAATATTTCGAACTATTAATAATTTATTTGTTCGATATTTTGTTATAGTTTTTTGTGTAATCATAGCTTCGATCGGAAATTCCTCATATCTCCTCAATGGATTAATCAGGAGAAAGAAGAATGCAATGAGTAATAAAAGCTATTCTTTTTAAGAGTGTAACGAAATGATTTCCTTTTTTGAAATAGGAACAACATTCCATCGAATTAATACTATCAGTATTTCAGAATCTCTCAAAAGTTTAAGAAGAAATTAAAAAGTTTGTTCAGGGAAAAATATAACAGTAATTTAGTAACCATTAACCTTGAAAAAGCTAATTTTCGAAGAAGTTTTATATAGTGAAGCAGAAGTAAAACAAATACAAAACTGAACTTTTATAAAAGATCTAATGATAAAATGTCGACACTATACATTAAAAAAAACTGAAACATTATTCGAATATTCTAAATTTTCAAAATAAGTTTTATGTGGAAGACAATTCGAATACCGGTAAAAGTATCAAAACAGTATCAAAACTTTACTTAGTTAGGAATTATAAAACGGTCTTACCGTTTGTTAAATGTGTTAATGTCTCTGAACTGTTAGCAGTAGCCACATACAACAACCAAAATTTCCCAACCTCAGGATCGTTTGTGAGGTTCGCTATTTCGTACACGTACATCTTTCCTGACGTCATTTTCCATTCAAACCTGGAAAGAAATTTACAAAACTTTAATTACTAAATATGCAGTGAATGGATTATTTACAAATAATAAGAGTTTTGTTTTTCTCATTTATACTTTAGCATTATTTTTAATCCATGGAGCAATCCCTAACATATACTTACAAGGGAGGCGAAGCGCATGTAACAAAGTTACTTAAGAAAATATCCCAAATGCTTTACAAAGCACTGAAGCTTTTTCTTGTACTGAAGAATAAGAAAATGAAACACCGAATGCTGATAAAATAAAAATGTGACACATCGTAAATATTTACGATAAGTATTACCGAAACCTTAAAAGGAAGTAACGCACCCGAAACATATCGAAAATCTCAGAAATAATATTATATGTTGGTTGAAAATAGGATTAATATATGTTGGTTGAAAATAGGATGAACATACGTTGGTCAGAAAAGAAAAATAGATGAAAAATCTACTGAGAATTCAGAAAAGTTTCTAAAAATGTGCTTACAGTAAAAAATTTCCACCTTAAAACACGAAAGGACTTCATTTGCATAAGCGTTTCTCCTCAGTTGTTATCGATCAAAAACTTTCAATGATAAAAAATATAAATTCTCAAAGGAAACGGACGAACTGATTTTTCAGCTTCAATAAACCAATTATAAAACATTTAGCGGCTATTTTCTATTTGGAAACGACAAACCACTGTGATGCCATATAACATTACTTATTATCTGCACTTTCGGATTCTAAAGAGAAAGATAAAAAATAAATAGATAGCTTTGCGCCAAATAAATCTGATGTTCCCTGCTTATATAGAGAAGTTATTATATTTTCTTGAAAGTCCATGTTCAAGAACTTCCATTAAAATGATTTACTGATGTGAAAATAAGCTGAATGAAGAACAGTTTCTTCAAACAATTATAAAACATTTAACGGCTATTTTCAATTGGGAAACGACAAACAGCGATGATACCATATACCGTTACTTATTAACTGAAAGTTGAAGAATAAATAAATAGCTTTGCACCAAATAAATCTGATGTTCCCAGCTTATATAGAGAAGTTATTTTATTTTCTCGAAAGTCCATGTTTAAAAACTTCCAATAACATGATTTACTGATGTGAAAATGAACTGGATGAAGAATAGGTTTTTCAGTTAATTTTATAAATCGGGGAAGGACCTTCTAAACGAATAATGATCAAAAGAGTAATTGTCTAAATGAACAGCTTTCCGAAAACGATTTAAATAACAGCATATGAATACCGTTTTTGAAAATATATTTATTAGTGTGCTAACAAGTAATTTTTTATTTCAATTATTTTTTACTTTTCAGTCTTTAATATGCAATTTATTGTCATAAATATTGTAAAAGCTTGAAATCAACAGGTTCTCAAATTCACTACCAATTGCGCCACATATATAGAATCCAAATTGAATTAAATCAATAGATTGACTGATAATAAATTAATTTCTGAAAATATTAAAATGGCGTATTGTTTCCGAGAATACACAAAAGATTTAAAAATTTCAAAACTCTATATGTGTATAAATCAATAAAATGTGTGAAAATTCGATTACAAAATTCCATCTTTGCAGCATGAAACTAGTCATGTTAATTCAAAGTGCAGCAATAACAGCAATTCAGTCCATTAAATAGTGCCTTGATTCAGCCCGTTGGTTTTATCGATTTCTCTTAACTGATATTGATAATTGTTGATGATGATTTTTCAAAAAGCAAATTCAGTACATCATAAAGCAAGAACAAATCATAACATCAACATAGCAAATCATAAATCAAAATCATTCTTCACAAAAGGTTGACATTTTTTCTAGACAATATTAAAAAAAAAGCATTGAAAATTAGAAAATCACTTGTATTTTGTATCTTCGACTTCAGCCAGTTCCATGACTTCGGAAGCCGTGTAATTTTCTGGCACTCTGAGGGAAATGGTGTGAACGACATCCTTTTCATCTCCTATGTACAGGGAATACTGCACTCGTATTTTCGGTCCTAGATAGTCACTGATTTCCGAGACAGGGTCTGCAATGAAAACAATATTTACACCTGCGACAATCTCTGAAAGCTACTATTAAACATTAAGATGGATTAAAATTGTAATGGACATTAGCAACAAACATTTAATCAGTGAAAATCGTAAAACGTGTATGCAGGTTCTGACGTCACATAAAAGGACAAATAAATTGAATAGTAGTAGTACTTCAACTATTCCGCAATCCTACAAATTTCAGCATGTTTAACTCTTTAATCCAGAGGCGACATTTTTCTTCTAGCTTCTTTAAAACCAGCCCCTTTTGGGAGGAAGCGACATGAATTGGATTCTCCCAACCTGGGTGGTAATTTACCCCACCACACCGTCCCCTGCTATAACCTTTCCTTAAGGCGCTCGGAAATGGGCTGTGGTTGGCAAGGATAATTAGACCCCTCCCTTCCGCTCTTATCTCCTAAGAGATCTCAGAATCTCACCTGCCCTCAAAAGGAGCCAACCGCTACAGACCGACCTGCGTCGCTGCTAAGGGAAAATTTTTAGACCTCCCGGGACCGCTTCGCTGGATGTGAGAGGGTTAACACGTTCACGCCAACGCATGCCAAAGGTGGCTCGGACTTGAATGTTTCATCAGGCTATGCGCACCATCAACAAATTAGTTCGTTTAGTATATATTAATTGATAAAGTATATATTAATTGAAAAAGTAGGATTTATTTTATTTCAACTCAGTATTCTAAACATAGCTTATGTAACATATTCGATTAAACATAACAATTCAATATTCTAAACATTATTGTTCATTTATTTCTATGCAATTTTTTAAAACATTTCAAATAAAGTGCTGGCAAAAATACGACAGAAATGGTGGTAAAAATATATCGACCAACATTGGTTATCAATGCGGTATAATCTCATTTTTCACTTTAGTTCTGTGCCGCCCGATAAAACAAAGCGCTCTTTATGCTAGATTTTCGGTGAACGGCGCGATAAATTTTCCGCGCGATAAGAAATCCGCTGTGTGTGTAACCAGCCTAAAATGCTAGATTTTCGGTGAACGGCGCGATAAATTTTCCGCGCGATAAGAAATCCGCTGTGTGTGTAGGCTGGTTACAGGGAAACCAGCAGTGATATGTTCTACCGCTCTCAGAAGTTGATGTGTGGTGGAGAGTTTGGGCTTGAAGCCAAATTGGAATGGAATGAGTAAATTTTTACTATTGAGATAATCGTTGAGTTGGATCAGAATAAAGTGTTCTGTGATTTTGCTGAGAGTGGGTAGGAGAGAGATAGGTCTATAATTTGTGGGGTCAGAAGGATCTTTGCCTGGTTTCAGAATTGGGATGATAATTGCAGTTTTCCAAGTAGAAGGGAAGTGTAGTAGTTGGAAAATGTGATTAACTATGTGAATGAATCTGAGTTGAGTTAGGAAGGGGAGATTTCTGATCATTTTGTTGGAAATTCCATCAATTCCTGGGGCTTTGTGAATGTTTATTTTTTGTGTGTATTTAATTATATCTATTGGGTTTGGGGGGAGGAGTGGTGGGAAGTGTGTAATTTGGCTGAAATCGAGTAAGGTGTTATTTACTTCGTTTTCTGTGACCGAGTTATGAATGTCGTTGAGTTGGAATTGGTTTTCAAGGCTATTTGCAATTAATTCTGCTTTGTCTGTGTTGGAATAGGCGATACTTGTCGGGCCTTTAAGGGCGGATATTTTGGCGTGTTTTTTACGCATCTTTT
>BGPR01013623.1:28967-41242 GCA_013235015.1 Araneus ventricosus | reverse complement strand
CTTTGTAAAAAATTCACGTTAATGGTATTCTTAAGAGGGCGCTCAGAATTGTAGAGGAGCAATAAAACACATCGGTTTCACTTGGCAGGCGGGCACCTAAGACCTCTCTTGATAATTCAGGAGGGAGAGGCGGCGCAAAATCAATACCCACCCCCTAATCCCCCGGCCGCAAAAGAAGAAGGGAACAAGATTCGCGATCTTAATCCTGTTTTCAAGAGAGTCGCCTCTGCGGAATCCGGGAAAGAGATCGCACTTTCGTGCATCCCGATCAACCAATTACAGACCTCGGGATTACTCTCGTTTTGGAAAGATGAGCGCAAACATTTAGTCATCTCGTTGATAATACTGCATGCAGGCGCTGCTTCTAAAAGTGCCATGGATCCATCCACCTAACAATATTCTCACAAAGACTAACCTTCGATTTTTCCGTTAGTCGCAATCATTGACATCCTTAAACGGTCGCCTGGAAATAAAATCTATTTTATGGTAATATATTGTCATTCATTTTTTGATGATTTATCACTATTTATTTAATCTACTAATTTGATATTAATCACTATAATAATTCGTCCTAATGAGAATGTAAATGAGTGTTCTGTAAGAAAAATTCACGCTGGAATGCGTTAAAAGTAAAATAAAACAGAAGAAAATGAATTAACCTAATCTGGTAAGCATATATATTACAAATTTCGATTAATAGAGGGTCAAATTACGGTTTAGTACAGAACACATATTGGTGACGAGTCTATTGCGCACATCGTTAGTTTATGGAATTTGTGCATTTTTTACTGGAATTACTAACTAGCCGCTCTCAGGGCGAATTCGCGCCCAGCACCTACTTTGCTCAGCACTGTCCTTGCCACCTGGCTGCTTCGAGGCCCTCAGTCACTACTTTTTTCAGTTTTAAATACTGGATGAAGATCAGTGAAACCATAGTAGATTTTATATTCTTTGTAGACAACAGATTCCTTTAAAATTGTAAAATCTTTCAATAAACCCCATCTAGTTATAATGTTTTGTATACCTTTTTCACGAAATTTGCCATGAAAGGCTTCAGATCCATAAATACAGAATGATATCGCCCTAAATAAACAGTTTCCATCACCTACAATAAGTATTTTATAACATTTTTGACACGCCATTGTGATGGAACTGTTGAGATTTATATATTTAAAATAATATGGTAAACCCCTCAGACAGTTCGTCAGCCCCAGCCACCAGACCAATTTCGACATTTTTTTTTCATTTGAAATGCTTATGACGTCTAGATATGTCATCAAGAGTCGCTAGGCCCCACCCCATTTTCGAATGAAATCGAAAAAACATATAGAGAATGTATAGTGGAGAAATGTTTTTTCGATTTCGTTCGAAAATGGGGGTGGGGGATAGACGACCCTTAATGACATATCTAGACGTCATAAGCATTCATATGAAATAAAAACTATCGAAATCGATGGAGTGGTTGAGCCCCGTGGACTCAGTGATTTTTTTTTTTTACCAAATTATTTCAAATATATAAATGGCAGGTAAATGTGCGGATTAATCAGAGAGGTAACATCGTCTCGTCTGCTAAAAAAGTGATTGATGGATGAGGATTCCTTTTTCCACAAGAAAAAAAAAACTGGCAGTTATCATTTGGAGTTAGCTCATTACATTTATTGTTATACAGTGGCGTAGCGACCGGGGGCAAGGGGGGGTATAGATGCCCCGGGCGCAATGGAGACAAAATATTAGTGTGTTTACGCCACTTTTTAACGAGGAATATGATAATTAATTGAAAAAATAATACCAGTGCGCCCTTTATCATTGCCTATACAATTGATGTCTGGGGGGGGGCGAAATAATTATAGTACGCCCTGGGCGACACTTCCCCTCGCTACGCCTCTGTTGTTACATAACCTATAACATTCACGTTTACGTTGCATCAAGTCGCGCCAAATCATGCCAACATAGATAAAACTTATACAATCTTGCATCCTTTTCAATGCTTGTTAGCAAAACCAACAGTTTATCAACCAACTCATTAATGTTGTTTCCCGAACATGAACACAAAAACTGCAAAATAAATTTAGATTTATAAAACATACCACTTAATGTATATGTCATGAGATATATTCATTGTGAATTGCACAACTAAAAAGATCTACACATTTATCAAAATGTTCGGAATTTTAATATAACATGCCGGTTTTTACTTATAAATAAAAAGACCGTATATAAAAAAAATTTAAAACAAAGATTATCGATATTTAATGTTAAGAAATTAGTTTCCGAAGTACTATTCTTTTGCTATTTAAATCCGCATTTAAGTCAACGTACCAATTAATTTTAAATACAAAAAACACCTGGACACACTTAAATGTCTCGAGCATCGTTTACCATCTTAAGTAGATTGAAATAATAAAAAATATCCAAAATGGGTGGTGGATTTAGGAGGTTAGATAAAATCGTATGAAAAGGGGTTAAACGTGAATCCGCATAACACTGAATTCGTTTTCGTAGCCTCAACACAACTTCATCATCTTATTCAACGGTAACGCAGAAAAAGGATCTCAGTTATTCCATACGTTTGGACAACACTATCAAAACGTTCCATATGAACGGCAATTAAAAAGACCGTCATTATGTACAGAAAATTAAAAATCGTCGGACTCGTTAAAACTATGTTATCCGTTTACTCTTCTTGTTTATCGATTCGAAATTAAAAGTTTATTCTCAATAATAACTGAAATCAATCAATTTCAAGGTGTCTAACAAGTTTCAAAAAGGGTTTAAAAAAATCCTGATCATATTTTTGAACCTCGAAACCTTTGGTTTTTCTTAGAAAACTCATCATCAGAATTGCAATAGTAATGGAATTTTGATTTAAAACATTTAAAATTCTCCATTTGATTAGGAAGCTGCAAAAATACGTTGTTCTTAAAATGCCAGATCTTGGAGTTTAGTTTCACGAGACGCCCAAAACTTTTTCTTTAAAAAATTCAAAACGCGGCAAATTAAAAATTCAACAAATTTTTCAAATGCTCCTAAGGCAATAATGGGCAAACCGCGCCCCGCCAAAATTTTTAATTAATAGTATAGAAAGTGTATAGCTACTAGAAATGCTATATTTATAACAAAATATAGCTTTTAGAAATGCAGTCACAACTTCATTCTTCGCATTACTGTTAAAGAATTTTTCACATAATATTTTTGAGACCTCCTTGAATTTTATAATAAACTAGGCCGGAAAAAAAAATTTTTTTTGGCCCACTCCTAAAAAAGTTTGCCCATCCCAGTTTTAAGAGGGACAGGGGGAATGCATCCCCAATACACAGTGAATGCTTCCTGTTTTCCGCAGGCATGAAATTGCAAAAAAATGAAAAAAGAGGAAAAGCGCGCGAAATAGAAAAAAAGGTAAATCATTTAATAAAACGCGTAAAGAAGACAATGATGAAAACTAGAAGCGGAAAAAGACAAAAAAGCGGAAAACCGCGGAAGAATCTCTTGCCTGTTTTCGAGAAATATAACAATTTACCTTAAAAGCTAATTCTTTTGTTAGGAATAATAGGAAAAAAAAAAGTGACCCAAGGAGAAAATTTCGCCACACACATTGCCCTTTTTATTATCACATGGAATCAATTTTATTCATAAATTTTCCATTCAAAAGAGAGAAAAGTAAATAAAATTGATTGTTCGATAGCAATTGATCAGAAATGAAACATCAATTTAGAGTTGCCGTTTTTCATGGAAAGCCGGGTACCTTTTATTTAAAAAAGGTCAGACCGACTTTTAACTTTTTAACATTTCGCGTATGATACAGTTATATTAAATACTTTATAACTGTGTTTCTGCTATTATCTTTACATAGTATATTTTATGTTGGAAATTAGATGTTGCTTTGATTAAGCTAAGAGTACAGCCTATTTGAGAGATGTAAGTATTCCATGCAATTCTTTCGTGGTTTGAATAATCGTGCCTATGAATGTCTGCATTTTAACTTATTAACAAGAAAAACCGATATTTCGATGAATTAATGGTCTGAAATGTGTGACCACATTGTGCAAGACAACTAGCTTTCTCAGAGCAAAGCTTAAGTTATGTGGGCAGCTATTCATCGTGGCACAGTGGCAAATGATCAAAATGATTTTCTCGATTGAAGATCAGACAGGTATAAAAATATAAGTGCTCCCGTTTTCAAGAAATAAGTTTTAGTATTCATACAACAAAAAATGTTAACACAGTATTGTAGGGTTGCCAGACTAATTAGGAACATCAAACTGAAAAGCATTTTCAAAAATGACACAAACAAAGTAAGAGGAATTAAGACCACACTCGTGGGCATCGTTGTAAAATGAGAATGGACGACAGCAGGATAATTTGTTTTGTGTTTCCTAGAGAAGGATCTGCCAGTGACCACAGTATCTGCGGTTTTCCCGATTAGTGGGCGAGAATTTCTCGCTTCCAATCACGCGAAACGATCGATGCACGTGAGTTACGGGCCATAATACCCTCTTCGTCACGGCCGCTGCTGCTAGGGGCACAAAAATGTGAAGCACCCCTGCCCAATATCGGTTATGCCACCTCACTTAAATAATTAAACAAAGGTGAAAACTGATATATAGTTTACGCGCAATAAACAAGAATCTCGAAAAACAGCATGGAGTAAAAATCCGACATGACTCAGAATGTTAAGGTGATGCACATTCACATATATTTCAACAAAATGACTGGATTTTCACTCATTTTCTCATTGAACTAAACATAATTTAAAAGTCTTACATTTTCGCAATATCTTAGTGAAATATTTTATCTAAAACAAAATCTGATATAGACAGTGAATCTCTGAAAAACAAATCCGGAAATTCCAGATTTCAGCAACACAATCGCCCCCCTCCCCATAGAAATCCGAATACTGAATAAATTTTTTTCAAATTTTGCTTAAAGATACATCACGTGAAGTACACGGGAGGATTTGGAGACAGTGAATTGAATAGTTAATTTTAGAAAAGATTATTGTATCATTAATGTCATTCGTACAGAATGAAATTACTGATATTTTAAATCATTTTTTTGGTTGCCTCCTTTAAAATTTCTATCATTCTTTAAAAATTATTAATAACTTGTAATCATTTGAAATTCATGGTTCCCTTAACAAAGCAATTTTAAATTTCAAATTGTGATAAATATCCAAACCGTGTTCTTTGAAGCCTTGCATCTGTTCTGTTAATTGTCTACATAAATACCCCTAATGGAGTCGAGTAACTCTCCGTGTCATGTAACATCTAATTGCAAATTGTCTGCACCAACTTCACTTTCTTATTCCTCATGCAAAATGTGCATTTGATTTCAACATTAAATTGGCAAGCACAATTTATGTCCGGCGACATGTTAGCTGGATTAAAATATGTTGATAAAAAGAATGAAAACATAGCAACCATAATCATTTAGCATACTGGATATATTTCTTAATATCTCATAGCTTTTTTTTCTTACAGATTCCATAAAAATTCCGATGAAATAAAATATGAAAGCAAAATGTATTAGGTTATTACTTCAGCTTTCAACTATTTGAATTGGATTGAAACACTGAATAAATATTGTTGCAAATTATGCCAAAAAATATTTTTGAAAGTTCTTTACAATTAGAGGGAAAAAATTGTACGGCAACTTAATTAATATCACTGAAAAGATAATTTTTTGCACTTTCAGATGGTGTAAAAATAATTTTTGTGTTGTAATAATTTCGAAAGTTAATAAGGAAAAACGCCAGAATTTCGCTTAATTTTTAATTAATTAAAATTTCTAAAAAGGGGATCCGAGGTGCACATTCCCACCCTCCCAAAGTATGTTTGTGCCAAATTTTGTAGCTCTAGGTCCAGCGTCTGGCCTGTAGAGAGCCAACACACATAGTATTCTCCTTTATTATTAGTAGATATGTTAGGGTAATACCAAGTTAAAATTAAACAAGAAAACATCTCTAGCAATGACGGGTATAACAGCCAATTAAATATTATCTGTAATTAAAAGAGGTATTCAATGAGATATTTTTTCCAGTTGCAGACAAATAAAACAACATAAGCAATTAAGGTTGGTAATTAAGCTCAGCTTAATAGAAAAACAACCTAATCGACAACATATAAAACACAAAATTTTTCATCGAAATAACCAGCAAGACTTTTCAGGACTAATTAATAGATATCTAAACTGTATCTCTGGAAACATTTTTGGATAAACAGATTTTTAAAAAAGAACCCGGTCATTTTACGAAATAAGAAATATGGTTATGCTGTATTTAGTTACAAGAACACGATGCAATTTTTTAACACGTTTCCAACAAGAAGGGTTTTCGAAAAAGTAAAAGAAAAAATAATATTAAGACAAATATTTCATAAAGGAAGTGTCATTCATCAAGTGAATAACTTGAAAAACCAGCGCTACAACTTGTTCAGAAATGAACAAAACCTCAGATTGGTATTAAATGCTCAATGCCATTCCTTCAGAAATGAATAAGAGTGCAAAAAGATGCGATGAGCCAAAAGCTAAATAAAGCGCCGAAAATCCGGTTGGTTGTATTCTATTTAAAGACACAAGAGCCGGATTCGGCTATGGCAATCGAAAATCCGGACTTGATGACATCTGATTACCGACTAAATGCAGATCTTTCAAATTCCACTAAAACGCACTTAAAACTGATATAATAATAAAAAATATTAACTAGTTTTATAGGAACTATCTCTTCGGAAACTTGGAAGAAAAGCATAAGAATCTAAAGACTATACCTCCAGATTGTACACGTTAAATAGACTTCGGAATTATAGAAATCGAAAAGATTGAAACAAAGATTTCAAGATTGTACACATTAAACAGACTTCGGAATTATAGAAATCGAAAATTTAGAAGAAAAGCATAAGAATCTAAAGACTATACCTCAAGATTGTACACATTAAATAGACAAATGAGTCACGTAAACGAAAAAATAATAACGAACGATCCAACGACGAAATGAGTTTCGTTGTTCATAAATTTTATTTTATTCCATTTGGATAAAAATTATATAACGCGCAGCAGAAATAGATTTTTGCGACGTTTGCAAAACGTTATCTAAGTTTCCGTCAGGGGAATAAGTAAATAAACTAATACCAATAAATTCGCTAGACATTCCAATACGATATTCGAATTTATGGCATTTATTTACACCATTCATAACCTGAAAGACACAGTTCATCAACGTATTACCTTCAGTTAATGGAAGTTCTTTAAAGCCCCGATAATTTTCCACATACAATTAATCGTTATCTCTGATATCCGTTCTGATAATTAAAAATAAAAAGTTCTTACTTGTGTTCTAAAGTAATCCCCTCCCCAAACGAAAACGTTTCTACAGCCGATAAGTCTTAAAAAATATATAAAATATATTTTAAATAATACTTCTTTATAGTTGTCCAATTTGCCAGTTTTTCTTGGCAAAAATTAGACATACGCTTTCTTAAAAAGTCGAGGAATCCGTTATTTTCATATTTCGAAATGTATAAAAACTTACAAAACTAAACTGACTGCTCTTATTTTGCACATTACTCTTAATAATTAAATATACCAATGATGAGCTGAGCCTTTGAAACAGAGTTCAAATCACAAAATATTGCTGAAGGAAAAAGACAGTTTCTTTCCAAATTAACTTTTGCCGCACGAGGCAAAAACTATAATGATGATTACTTCCGACGGTTTTCATTTTTTTTAAATTTTACGTTGTTTACACGAGAAACATTTTCTTACCAGTAAACAAACTTGTTCGAAAACGAGAAAACAAAATCAAATACGGAGATGTAGTTTGCCATTTTCAATTCGGAAACGACATACATACATTTAACCGCTTAACAGCCCGAGAATACTCGTGCATCGAAATTTTAGTCTTATAAACTAAAATTGAATCATTAATTAGCTTTATAATTTGACACAAAAAATATGTAGGATCCATAAACATCTTAAGTATCCTATGCCTTCTTAGATGAATGAAAACGACAGCCCCTTTTCAAAACAGGAGGGGTCATCTTATTAGATAGCAAAGAAAACTATTCAGTTAAGTGGTTAAAAAGATGCAAGGCCCGACACCTAAACCAAATTTCCGCAAAATTTGATTTTGCATAATTAGGAGGGGAAAAGGCAGGTCGGACAACTGAAGTTGGACGGAGGGGAGAACAGCTGATGAATATTCCAGACTGCAGTATTTATTCACTCAGGATTCGAACCGGGCAAACTTATTTCGGGTCCGCGACCAGAAATCCAGGTGAATCCGCCACACAGCTGCGAGTCCCAATAAAAGGATATCGGATGATGGCAACTTACCCCTTTGGACAGCAACAATGGCCAATCCCACGAAAATCCGCCTTGATGTACGTAAGTCCATCTCTGCCCATCTATTGGGGATCGCGCACACGGCGGCCAGAAGAAAAGGAAAACACGGCACACAGGGAAGATGCAAAAATACTTCTTCTTTCTCTCGTTCATTTTTATTTATTTATTTATTTCCCCCAAGCCGATGGCCGATCGATATCCAGTCCGCAGAAGAAGGCAGACCGAAGAAGCAAACTCTCCCGGCCATGTGGGTGGGAGAGTGGGACTGGAACACCCCGAAAAACGTTCCTTTTTTCCTAATTTCAGAGCTCGTGTGGCAATAAACCCCCTAAACGCGGCCCACCCCGGCAGGATCAAAGGCAGGCAGCCCACGGCCATTCAGCTGTCAAGCGAGCTGGGGGGACTGAGAGAATGATGGGGCTAACCCAAAAGGGGCCCCCTCAACCGCCCTTCTGCAGCCTGATATGAGAACAGATGGCATCGCCCCCACTCCGAAAAAAGATATTTATTCATATCGCATGGGCTGGGCAGGGAGCCATTGCATTTTCGAATAACATGATGCTCGATGCTGCTGGTACGCTCTGGCTTATCTTAAAAAGCGTTTTCCGCTTAATCGGTGGAGATATTTCACGCGAACTGCACGTCTTCACTTACACCTTCCCTCGAAACAAAATTCCCATACTAAAAATCAAACCTTGCATCGCTTAAACGCGCAGCGCAGAACCTAGCATTCCCGAATCACACCACTATCAACATCAGCAAGTATACCTGCAAGGCAAGTAAAACAAACTTAGTTCCTTCTATTCATGTTTAAAACACCCCATATCAAAACAAATAATGAATTGGCAAGAGCAACATTGTTCACCGAAGTTGGTGAATCAATATCATGTACGAAACATAATGAAATATTTCCTTAATAAAGTTCAATATAAGCACAAAGCTTGACATGAATGGAGATGCAATAAAACAGAAGCAATATTATCTACTCGTCCTCTTACTCGATGTGGCTCTTTTTACTTTCTCGTATACGAAGTATACAAAGAGAAAGTATTGTAACCGTCAAAAAATTCGAACTCGAGATTTTGACGAATCTCCACGTTTTAGACCTCCCTGAATCCGAAAAACACAATTTTGGAACTATGTCTGTTTGTGAAACCGATAACTCGAAAACTATTAGAGCTAGCGGGATGAAATTTGGTATGTGGTTTGGTCTTTATACATCATTTGTAGGTTTCTATCAAATTTTGGACAAAATCCGTCCTCTGTCTGTATGTCCGAAGTCATGTGAACACTATAACTCAAAAACTTGAATAGCTAGATGGATAAAATTTCATACACAACTTCATCGTCATGAATGTAGGTCCGTAAAATTTTTGGGCCAAATCCGTCAACGGGCTGACTGTCTTTCGGTCTGTATAATCGTATACTTTTTTCCTTTTGAAACGAACTCCATGCGCATGCCTACTGGTAGCAATGCCTGTGCACGTGGTAGGATTACGCCACTTTGTCCTTGAGACAGTAAGAGTAGAAAATCGGTTCGCGTTTAATCGCACGCATCTCTTTGATTCTTGATGTAAATATTTTAGAATCACTTTAATCTACAGTGAAAAACCTTCTGATAGTCATTGGATTCTGGATTAGAGTAGGTTCGAATTTTTTTAACCACGCGGGGGTAAGGGAAACGGCACCTTTTTGGGATAGTATACGAGAAAGTTTAGGGGAGAACCAGTTGGCATCTCGGACATCTTTCCTTTGACTGACTGGGTCCAAAATTCGATACATATTTAAAATTTTGGTTGAAAAAGCAAACAAAAAATTTCATTTATCTCATTAATGAACACGAATGGCGAATTTCATTTCATCTATCACACACATCATTTTCATTTAAATGGTTGCGTATTTGAGTAAATACGATCATATGTACACGAATAAACAGATATTTAAAGGATTTCGTTCAAAATTCTGACACACACACCTATAATTCTGGATACAAAACTATGCACCGAATTTTATTCTTCCATCTTGTGGCGTTTATGAGTTATAGTTAGGGTTACTATAATTACTTTCCCGTAAACGAAGTATACAAAGAGAAAGTATTGTAATTGTCAAAAAATTCGAACTCCAGATTTTGACGAATCTCCACGTTTCAGAACTCCCCGAGTCCGAAAAACACAATTTTGGAATTATGTCTGTCTGTGTGTTTGTCTGTGAACACAATAACTCGAGAACTATTAGAGCTACAGGGATGAAATTTGGTATGTGATCTTTACACACAATTTGTAGGTTTCTATCAAATTTTCGACAAAATCCGTCGACGGGAAGTCTGTCTGTCCGCGGTCATGTGAACACTATAACTCAAAAACTTGAATAACTAAATGGATAAAATTTGGTACACAGTTTTATCATGAATGTAGGTGCATATCAAAGTTTGGACCAAATCCGTCGAAGGGTTGATGAACTGTCGGACTGTATAATCACATACTTGTAAAAATTATATCTCCTAAACCCTTCGGCTTAGACGAATAAAAATTGGTATGACCGTTGCTAACATTAATTAAAGATCTGTGCCCAAATTTCGTTTCAATCGGTTAAAAAAAAGGCGTTCAAATTGCATATTCAATTTTTTTAAATCCGATTCTTCATGCGCATGCGTACTGGTAGCAATCTCTGTGCACGCGGAAGGATTGCGTCACTTTGTCCTTGAGCCGGCAAGAGTGAAAATCGGTACGCATCTCTTTGAATATGATTCTTCACCTAAATATTTTACAATCGCTATAATCTACAATGAAAAATCTTCCGATAGTCATTGGATTCTGGGTTACAGTAGGTTCGAATTTTTTTTATCCACGCGGGGGGGGGGCCCCAACCGCACCTTTTTGGGGAAGTATACGAGAAAGTTTAGGGGAGACCACTCCCCTGTAGTGAATTTTCTTTCATCGGCGAAATGATGTCATTTGTTTCGAATACGTTAGGTTCTCCAAATTACAACCAAATTTCTCTCTCGTCTCATTCAGTGGCGTAAATTCGGACGTATGGTAACCCTAGTTATAGTATTCACATGCACAGGGATGGATAGCTAGACTTCCAGTGGAGGGATTTCCTCCAAAACTTGATAAAAATCTGCAATTTTAGTGTGAAGACCGCATATCAAATTCACCCATCTAGTTCGTTGGGTTTTATGAGATTCGGAGAGGTTTGAAACGTGAAGAGCCATCAAAATCTAGAGGTCGAATTTTTTGCGATACTTTCTCTTTTCTCGCTTCGTGTATGAGAAAGTACGAGGGTAAGTCATTAAGTAAGTCACAAAAGATAAGAAAAAAAAATAATAATTTACCATGATAATCACTTGGAAAGAATTTTATTTTTCAATATTATCTCCACCAATGTTGGTGCACTTATCCCATCGTTTTATCGGCGCCCCAATTCCAGCTGCATAAAATTCTTTGCGTTGCTGTCTCATCCACAGTACGACTTCGTGTTGAACGTCGTCGTCATCTCATCATCAGATGAAAATCGCTTGGGGCTAAGTCTGGGCTGTAAGGTGGATGCTGTAGCACTGACCAACCAGACTTAGCCCCAAGCCATTTTCATCTGTTTGGTCCACTAAAACAACATCTTGGAGGCAAACACTTTGCAGATGATGACGACGTTCAACACGAAGTCCTCTGTGGACGAGACAGCAATCCAAAGACTTTTATGCAGCTGGAATTGGGGCGCTGATGAAAAGATGGGATAAGTGCATCAACATTGGTGGAGATTATGTTGAAAAATTGTTCCCAAGTGATTATCATGGTAAATTATTTTTTTATCTTTTGTGACTTACTCTCGCATAATGATGTTGAAACGTAAAGAGAGTCGTTGAAAGGAGTGAAAAATGCTCATTCTAAAATAGTTTAAATGAGAAAAATAGCCGCGTGGCGCTCAGTTTTCCACAAGGATGA